>OZ005658.1:189530778-189752778 GCA_963930645.1 Salticus scenicus
TTGTATCGTACGTACAACTTTCAATGTTCTTTGTTTACGTTATCACACAACGGACAGACAGAAGGACTGAAAGCCATACAAACAGACTAATTGTGCATCCATAATCACTCTTAAACATTGTTGGAAAGTGTTAAAAATGCTTAACACAAAAGGAAATGCAGCCTTGAGATTCAAACTGCAGCCCTTAATGTATCTGAATTACTGTAGCCCTGTAAATCTGAAAGTTAACCAAATTATATTCTATGTAAAACGTTATTTTAGAGTAATAACAATACATGTCAATTTCTTTATAATTGTTACATTAGAAAATTATTTAAATGTGATTTATAAAAATATCTGTCCTAAAACGCAATGCACTAAAATTTTTTAGGTGTCCTTGTACACAATTCAGTTGTACAGAACATGTTAATGCCATTTTAAATAGGAAACATTCCATAGTGAATTTGAATAACATGTATGAATTTAAAAATTCTGAAAATATTTAAGGATGATGGGAGAGGGGCAGGTAGACAGTTAGAAAGATGGACAGTCGGACAGGTAAATACGCAGACTGAAATCATAGTCACAGTTGAAAATTGTAATAAAGTTTTAAAAACGTTTAATATAAAAGAAAATGCAATTCCAGCAGTGGCCCTTAATGTAACTGAATATTTCTGTGTGGCCTTGTAAATCTAATGCTATTCATACTATATTCTGTAGAAAACATTCTTTTGTGCGTATGAATAACATATTTTAATTTCATTAAGATTTCTGCAAAGTAAAGCTATTAAAATTTGGTTTATAGAAATACCTCTCCTAGAATGCAATGCTTTGGAATACTTTCGAGTGTCCCTGTACCAAACCAGTGATGGTATTTACTCATTTTTAATGGGGAACATCTGATAGCAAACTTGAATAACATATTTCAATTTCATTAAGATTTGTGTAAAGGCGTTAAAATATGGTTTATAGAAATACCACTCGTAGAACACAGTACTTTGGAATGCTTTCAGGTGTGCCTGTTAACAAACTAGTTGAGGTATTCAATCCATTTTCAATAGGGAACATCCGATAGCGAACTTGAATAATATATATCAGTTTCAAGAAACTTCATGAATATTTATGAGAGTTAGAGCGTGCACAGACAGACGGACAAACTGAAGTAATTAACACTTTTCAACCATGCTGGAAAGTGTTAAATAAATAAACCAAGGCTGAATAGAGAATTCACCATGCGCTCAACTATTTTAGAAGTATTTTGATAAATTGTTTCAATGAAAAAACAGGATTTTTAAAATATAACCATTCTTGAGGCTATAACTCACAATTCCGTCCTATAGAGAGAGCTATACATGGTTCAAAAACTAAAATGTTTAATAGATGCTGTGATACAGTCATCATTAAAATTGTAGTTTTTTAATGTTAGCAGGTCCTCCTGATGTTGATAAATACCTGAATTGAAAGACCCTTCTGCAGGCTGTGGGAGCCTGGATTCAATGCCGTGCGGGCGGCAGAAGAGCTGCCATAGGCAGCGGGGTTCCCAAAGCGAGATTTAGCGCAATTTCATTTCAATGTAGGTATTTTGTTTTTAAATAATATGATATAACAAATAAATAGTGATTCAATTCTTTTGAAAATTCATTTAAATATAGTGACCAGCGAAGTGGGCGTAGCCTACTAGTAAAAAATAAAATAAAAAATATATAAAAAAATCTGGAGTAACTCCACTTGATGTTCCGAACATTGAGTAATTAACGGTTTTGTAGATAAAATAAAGTAAGAGGCATTCTTAAATAAACAAAAGAGAAACTTATAATAGGGTATTTGAGTATTTTTTTTCCATATAGTACACAATGTTTAATTTAACGCTATTGTACTTTAAGCCCATAGGTCATAATCATAAAGAATTTTTCGTTGTGTCCCTGTAAAAATTTTTAAATGTTAGATTCACAAAAATGCTTATGGTTAGTGCAACAGTGACCTATAATCTATATTAATAAAATCAGAGTTTTGTCTGTAAATTTGTTGGAATCGAAAAATTTTGCGATATCTTCACGTTTTACACCCCATGAAAGCCGAAAATGACTTCAGAAAATTTTGCCTGTGTGTGTGTGTGTGTGTGTGTGTGTCATCGTGTCCGAATGTCGCTTTTTTTGTCCGGGCATCACTTGAGAACGGCTGGACGGAATTCAACGGCGCTTGGCAGGAATTTAGGTCTTCACCGAACTTAAAATTATACCTATCAACTTTTCAGAAATTCTCCCCCGTTCCCCCCCTAGGGGGTAAAAGACTAAAACACGTTTGTCCGGGCATCACTCGAGAACGGCTGGACGGAATTCAACGTCGCTTGGCAGAAACTTAGGTCTTCACCCAACTTGAAATTATATCTATAGAAATTTTCAAAATTATGATTAGTGTTTAAATTGTGGGTAAAAAACGCCTGCGCATGCGCCATAAATATTTTTTCACTAAAGTGCTTTGAATGGAAAAATAAAATATAAAAATAATTTTTTAAGTTAAAGACTTTTGTATTTGCGTGATTAGCACTACAAATTATGAAAAGATTGAAATGAAGTGTTGCCATCTAATTTTCATACTTTAGTTAATTTTAAAAAATCTAATTGTCGTATCGAAAAACTGTTTACACCCCAGGATTCAGAAAAATCACCTCTTTCATTTGGTACTGAATTTGTAACAATAAGTCTGATATTTCTAATTTATTTTTCATTTTATCCGTTTTTCCGTTGCCACTTAAATTTCATACTTTAGTTATTTTATAAAAATCTAATTGTCGCATCGAAAAACTGTTTGAACCCCTGGATTCAGCAAAATCGCCCCTTTCATTCGGTATCAAATTTATAAATATAGGTCTGATATTTCTAATTTATTTTACCCTTTTTCCGTTTTCAACCGAGATTCGATATGGAACAGCTTTAGTATTGGATCCCTTTGGCAAAATTTGAAATTCGGAACCGAAGTAGCTCGGACGTTTCTCGCCAAGATCTTTAATTGCACAATTGAGATAGCCAATTCAGTTCATCGCAGAAATGGCTTAAAATATTTAAAGTCACCAAAGGGTTCCCATACTAAAGCTGTGCGTTTTGTATTTATTTTATTATAATATTTTCTATTAAAGACTTCTGTGGTCACGAAATTTGGAGCGTAAATTGTTTGTTTGCATCCGGCACTTATTGTAACTGGATTTCACGAAATTCGAAATCCCCCCCCCCCCCCCCCACACACACACACCTTCTCGGAGTCGGAGGGCAATAAACAGTATAACTTTAGTATAACCCCACAGCTGAATTTGCCGATTTTTCTTTGGAGCCGTTTTGAAGGATAACGATGTCGTTCTGGACTGTTTGCGATATAATATGCAGCCTAATATGTTGTTTATTTTGGATTTTTGATCTTATGATTTAGATTATGATTTTATGATTTAGATTATGATTTTATCATTTATCATATATGATTTATGATTTAGCCATAAGCGCCAACAAAAAAAAATCGCCAAATATCGTTGTGGGGTTATACTGAAGTTGTTCCCAATAAACATGTGTAAAAACATGTTTTTCCGTTTGAATTCGCTTTGAATTATCTTAGAATGGCGAATTTTTGTGCGCGGATATTGATTAAGTGTACGCATTATGTACATTAGTGGGATTTTGCAAAACTTTGAACTCATCCGCTGAGGAAGGGGAAGTAAGAAGTGTGTTCCGAAGGCAGTGGGGACCCAGACTGGATATTGATTAAGTGTACGCATTATGTACATTAGTGTGATTTTGCAAAACTTCGAACTCACCGCTGAGGAAGGGGAAGTAAAAAGTGAGTAAGTTGTGCCGAAGACAGTGGAGACCCAGAGTCCTTAATTTGCGAGCGAGAAAACCTCTACCAATCACAGCGAGAACTTAGGTTATTAATAAAGATATGGTATTTTGAGACTTCATTGAAGTTTAATGTCCAGCGAAGCGGGCAAAGCCTGCTAGTATTTATATAAATTTTCAGCTTATTCAGATGAGGCATTTAGATGCTAGCACACTTTAAAGTTTGAGCCCACATGCCACAATGATAAAAAAATTTACATTGTGTCCCTGTAAAAAGAACCATAAGTTCTATATTCTGTAAATTTCATAAAGTTCGTGTGACAGTGACCTATAACATATATATTTTTTTTTTTCAGTTCATTTGGATAAGGTGTTTAGTTACTGTTGCACATTAAATAATTTGAGCCCATAAGCCCTAATGATAAACAATTTTTATTTGTGTCCCTTCAAAACTCTATAAATGCTAGAGTCACCAAAATCTATACAGTTTGTGTGATGGTAACCTAAAACATGTATATAAATTTTCAACTCAAACGGATAAGGAATTTTGATGCTATCGCACTTTAAATAATTTCACCCCATAGGCCGTAATGATACAGATTTATTTGTTGTATCCCTGTATAAAAACTATAAGCGCTAGATTCACCAAAACCTATACAGAGTGTGAAACTGTGACCTATAATATGTGTATAAATTTTTTGCTCAATTGAATAAGGCATTTAGATGCTATCACACTTCTAAAAATTTGGTAACATAGGCCATAATGATAAAGAATTTTTCTTTGTATTCCTGTAAAAAAACTATAAGTGCTAGATTCACCAAAATCTATACAATTCATGCAACTGTGACCTATTACATGTGTATAATTTTTTTGCTCATTTTAATAAGGCATTTAGATGCTATTGTACTTTTAAAAATTTGGCCCCATAGGCTGTAATGATAAAAAATATTTCTTTGTGACCCTGTAAAAATACTATAAGTGCTTGATTTACCAAAATCAATAGGTTTCGTGCTATGGTGACTTACAACATACGTACCAACTTTCAGCTCATTCGAGCAAAGTGTTTAGATGTTAGCGTGTCCACTCACACACATACATACATCATCGTAAAAACAGACTCAGGGGACCTCAAATGTCAAAACACATAGAAATATCAAAATCTCAAATTCGGATTTTTGACATGATTACAATACTTTCCTTACATATGTATGTTCAGAAAGTAAAAACATAAAGTTGCTTTCATGTTTTACTGGAGGTGTAAGCAGAGTCAAGGTCATTAACAAAATTCAAACTGCCTCCAGCAATTTAAATTATAAAATCTTATTATCGTATTTTGAATAACATTTTTAAATTTTTTCTTGACCATTATTAGTGAAAGTTATTTTATTTTTAGGTTCGACCTGGAACACAAACTGTTGCTGTAGCTACACAGACTATGGTGTCGAATGCCCTTACAGTCAATTCAAACACACCAACTATAAGATCACAAGTGAGTTCTCTGCTGAGTTATTCAAAATGTCACAAAATAGTGCAAAATAGTCTTGAATTTCATCTTATATATTATATTACTATATGTTTTATAGGGAGGGGTGGGCATCAGAAATGTATTGTGTTCCCAGTTGCCAGTTATACTCACTACTCTACTGATATTCCAGGTGTCTTCTTCTAGATTGATGGAAAAATACATGTGTGTGTAAAAATGTATTATTATATTATGAAAGTATTTGGAGAGGGACGGGGCTCTGAAAATTTTCTCAGATTTTTATCTATAAGTTTTTAGAGATTGTTTCTTTTTTTTTTTTTTTTTTTTTTTTTGTGTGTGTGTGTGTGTGTGTGTGTGTGTGTGTGATTGGATGTGTGCTATGGAAGAGCTGTCAAAGGAAAGGTCAGTTGCATCAAAAATCATATGATTAAAGTTATGTGTGCTAATTCGTTGGAAGAATTCTTAGTCCTTCACTTGACAATATGCAATAACTGTTTAGCTGAAAATGATGACAACATTATCTGTGCATCAGAAAAGTAAAAAACATAGCTAATAGTTTTGTTACAGTAATCAATCGAATTTAAATCAACTTTATAATTTTTATAAATAATAGAAAAGAAAATACTCATTCACTCTTATGTTCATAGCTGAAATTAAATATGTTTATCTAATATTGATGCATTCTTAGAAAAAACATTTTGCTTTTTATCTATCTATCTATATATATATAGGATGGAGGAGGACTATTAATTTCAATCTACGGATTTTTACGATAGTTGGACATTTATCAAAATTGAAAATTTATTGAAAATATGATTGAATAATTTGAAAGTGATGTTATAATTTGAAAAAAGAAACAAGACCTTCCGGCTTATTCGGAAGGGTAGGTTGATTTCTTTTTCCTTATCAAGTAGCCGTCATTTTGTTTCAAAATGGCGGCTACAAATTATTAATGCACTTGGTGGAAATATTGATGTAGGCTATGCACATATGGAGTTTTAAGCAAATCGGTTCATAAATACACTTTTATGTGAATTTAAAATTTTCAAGTGGGCGGCGCTAGGAAAAAAATGGTGGGTTAAGTTGACAAATATATGAAATGTATTTGTGAGATAAGTCTACTGTACACACATAGTTCGAATTAATTCAAAATCTCAAAAGTCATTGTGTTGAAAAATTAAGTGGCTGCCACTTCGATAAAAATGGCAGAGAAAGTTGCTCATCTAAGATATCGTTGCAAATTTGAAAATAATTTTTTTTTGTAGAAATTCTTTTAAAGAGGCTTAGTAAGTTGATAAAATGTTAGTTTCCTGCATTTCTAGTTTGTTTTAGCATTAAAATAGTCTAATTTTTCCTTAAAAACACATTAAAAAGATCCAGTAACGCAGGTAATGGATTTGGCACCAAATTTGGCGACTTTTCCCCTATGGTGACTTTTTTGGCGACTTTTGGCGAGAAAATACTTATTATCGATATACCAAAGATGGACGCAATAACGTGATTGGTTCACGAGTTACGTGAATTTTCTAAATTTTTGTTGTTTGAATGATAAATCCATTTTTCAACTTTGATTTGAATTGATTAAGTATTTCTAAAGTTCCAGCAAACACATTGAAGATATTTGAAACATAGGTTACTGTCCAACTGTGGTTTAAATCAGTGCCGTGTTTCATAAGTTATTATTATGGCAATTTTTCAAGTGGCAGTCTAAGTGGCTGCGACTTGTAAAACAAAATAGCAAAACATCTTGCCCATCGAAATCATCCAGTATATTTGTACAATAAGTTCATTGTCCAGTTCTAGTTTAAATTAAATCAGTATTTCAAAAATTATCATCATAAGAAATTTTAAGGTGGCACCACTTGTAAAAAGAAGTGGAGTGAGATGCCCAGCGAACTTAAATGAGATATTTGAATGATAAATCCACTACCCAAATTTGAAGCGAATTGATTCTGTCGTACTAAAGTTACCATAATGACAAATTTTCAAGTGGCCGCCACTTGAAAATAAAATTGCGGATCAAGTCATCAAGTGAACTTATCCTAGATATTTGAACCAAAAGTTCACTAACCAGCTTTTATTTGAATCAGTTTAGTATTTTAAAAGTTATCGTGATGGCATATTTTCAAGTGGCAGTGTGATTTCAAGTGGCTGGAACTTAGACACAAGATGTCGGGACAAGTTGCCTAGTGAAAACATTCAAGATAATTATATGATAATATCACTGTCAAAATTTGGTTCGATTTGAAGTATTATTCCAAAAGATATCGCGATTTTAAATTTTCAAGTGGGAGCCTGATTTCAAGTGACCCCGCTTAACTTAAGATATCTGCCACTTTATTAAAAATGGCGGATATAATTTATTAATAAACTTCATTGAGATCCTTATGTGGTATGTATTTACATCAAAATTCAAACAATTTCGGAATACACTTTTTACAATTTAAATTTGAAATTTTCAAGTGGTCTCCACTTGAAAACAAAATGGCGGAGCAACTTTGTTAACGAACTCATCTAAGATATTTATAAGATAAGTTAAGACACTGTTCAAATTTGGTTCCATTTGTATTATTTCGGAAGTTATCATGGTTTTAAATTTTCAAGTGGTGGCCTGATTTCAAGTGGTCCCCCTTAACTTAAAATATCCACCACTTTATTAAAAATGGCGGATAAAGTTCATTAATAAAGTTATTTGAGACACTTGTGTAATCTATGTATACATCAAAATTAAAAAGAAAAATTCGCAATACGCTTTTTACAATTTGAAATTGAAATTTTCAAGTGGTCTCCACTTGAAAACAAAATGGCCGACCAACTTGGTTAACAAACTCATCTAAGATATTTATAAGATAAGTTAAGACACTCTTCAAATTTGGTTCGATTTGGAGTATTATTTTGGAAGTTATAGGGATTTTAAATTTTCAAGTGGTAGCCTGATTTCAAGTGGTCCCGCTTAACTTAAGATATCTGCCACTTTATTAAAAATGGCGGATATACACTAAGCGACAAAAAAAAAGCCGCACTGCAGAAAAAATGACATACCTTTTTTATTTGTAATAACTTTAAAATTAATGTTTGAAACAAATAAAACTGTCTTGTTTGCATAATACCAAAGGTATGAAATGATACCTATGTATATTTTCGATTTAATAATTCGCTTTATTGCACTTTACGAAGTACTTTTTAAAAATCGGCATAAAACTTTCTTTTTGAACATAATGCAATAACTATACACTTTGCATTCTATTATGATTTATTATATGAAATAAACAAGTTATATTTTAATATATGAAATAAAACTATTTATTTGTTAGCTCTAAGCAATTTTTTGTTAAAAATATGTATTCTGCATTGGGTTAATTCCACCTTTATATGGAATTACTGCATTAATGCGCAATGGCATAGTTTTATACAGTGATTTAATATAAATCTCAGAAATTTCAATGTGTCAAATATCGCAAATAATTTTTTCTAGTTCTGGCAGAGTTATAGGCTGCAAATTTCGAATCCTCTCCCCTCTCCCCCGCCTTTTTATAGACGAAGCATTTTCGAGCGGATCGCGATTTTGACCATTTCCATGTCTGGTAAAGAAGAAATTCTACTATATCCTTTGTGGTATTTAACTTAAAGTGTAAAAAAGTATGATGACTTACAGAATTATAGGTTCTCATGGGAATGTATAAGAAATTTTGACAATTTGAAGTGAGTAAACGTACCACAGACGCCGTGTAGTAAGGTGCCTTATTATCTTCAAATGCTGTTTACGGAAATGTATAAGATACCTCCAAAATAGTCGGTCAGGCACCACTTTTATGCAGATTGTGTTTTATTTCGAGTTAATTGATCCCTTGAGCATAAAAATTTCCCCTAGTGTTTGAAAAGTTATGCACCTCCGTACCATAATGTACGGAGAATGTGTCACTGTTTTAAAAGTGCGATTTTCATTAAGTTGGTCACATTTTCGTCTTCATTCTAGCTTTTTTCAGCTGCACGAAATAAAGAAAACTTGATTCATCAGAGAAAACCAGTTCAGCCTAATAATTGACTGACAATGTTTTTAAATTTTGGTCAACTAAAGTATTGTTTTTTCTAATTCTTTTCTTTAATAATGGCTTTTTTCGCAGATCTTCCGTTCTTTAACTCACTTTGTTTAATTGTTCCCGCATTGTTTTTGAAGAAAGTAATTTACTATACACTTTTTAAAAATCTTTTTTAAGTTCTGAACATGATACAAATCGATTTTTTAAACATTCGCATTTTAACTTGCGGTTATCTTGCTTGGATGAGCAACATGACCGCCTAAAGCCAAATTCCCAGTTTAAACGGCCAAAAAAAATTATATTTTGCTAAAATTCATTTTACCAATATTTCGTTAGCATTTAATTATTTTGCCATCGCACGTATTAAAGTATTTTTCAATTTTCATTTAAAAACTAATACTTTTTGTGGCATCGTTAACTGCCTTATTCTTACCATTTTTGAAATAAATTCTAAAATTACCATTTTCCTAACAATTGCATTTTGTTTTTAACACTAGACTCAAAGCTAAAGTGTATGTGAAGGACAACATAGTAAAATCTGTTCGAAAATTTGCTTTTTAAACGATAAAATTGGCGATTGTAGAAGGCGAAAAGGAAAACATCCAAGTGCGGCTTTTTTTTTTGTCGCTTAGTGTAGTTTATTAATAAACTTCATTGAGATCCTTATGTGGTCTGTATTTACATCAAAATTCAAACAATTTCGGAATACGTGTTTTACAATTTGAATTTGAAATTTTCAAGTGGTTTCCACTTGAAAACAAAATGTCGGAGCAACTTGGTTAACGAACTCATCTAAGATATTTATAAGATAAGTTAAGAGACTGTTCAAATTTGGTTCCATTTGGAGTATTATTTCGGAAGTTATCATGGTTTTAAATTTTCAAGTGGTGGCCTGATTTCAAGTGGTCCCGCTTAACTTAAGATATCCACCACTTTATTAAAAATGGCGGATAAAGTTCATTAATAAAGTTATTTGAGACACTTGTGTAATCTATGTATACATCAAAATTTAAAAAAAAAATTGCAATGCGCTTTTTACAATTTGAATTTGAAATTTTCAAGTGGTCTCCATTTGAAAACAAAATGGTGGAGCAACTTGGTTAACAAACTCATCTAAGATATCTATAAGATAAGTTAAGACACTTTTCAAATTTGGTTCGATTTGGAGTATTATTTCGGAAGTTATAGAGATTTTAAATTTTCAAGTGGTAGCCTGATTTCAAGTGGTATATATATATAGATAAACAAAGTGATTGCAATAGGTCGATTTCTAAAGAAATCAACCTAAAAAATAATAATAATAATCCGCCATACTGAACTAAATTCTGCTTTTGCCAGAATTTCAACAAAATTGTTTTTTCTGTTTCTTTCTTTTCTTAGAAAGAAAAAAAAAAATATAAAAAAAAAGTTTTGGAAAAAAAAAATTTTTCAATACTGCCCATTTCGAAAGTGATTATTATTAAATTTCTTTTCTTTTCTGTTCTAAGAAAAGAAAGGGAAAGAAAAAACGATTTTGATGAAATTCTGGCAAAAGCAGAATTTTGTTTAGTACAGAGGACTGTTAGATTTTTTTTTTTTTTTTCATTTTAAATTTTTTATCAAAATTTTAATGACTTTATATTTAGTGTATATTTAAATTGAAATATTTTGTATTTTAGTCAAATTGCAGGTAAATTTTAAATGAAGTATTTTGACTATATAAAATTTAGTAAATGCAAAAAATGATTAGGTGTATGAGAAGGAGTCCTCACTCATGTTGGCTTTAATTGCTATTTTTAATAATTTTAATAAATAAATATTATATTTTCAATAAGTTTCTGTTATTCTGTAGTGGAGTAAGCCTTGGCCACGTTTTCAAAAAAACATTTTTATAGATTTTATTTTAACACTAAAAAAATTCTGGCAACAAGGATATAATTGTGATAAAATATAAATAATGCATTTTTTCTTCTCCAAATTTATTAATTTTTAAAACCTAGTTAAGTGGGCCAAGCCTCCCTTTATAAGAGAGACTTGGCCCATGGTATGGAAGGCTTGGCCCATATTCTATAATATATAATTTTTAAGGTGCACAATAATATATATTCTTCCTTTTCAGTATGTATAAAATTACATGTTTATTTGCATCGTCTTGACTTCATACTCATCATTTTCAATTTCGCATGCCATCCAGCCAACAAAATAACACAAATCTTTGCTGCAAATTTTACTACAAAGTCCCCACTATTAAATTGTTTACTCTCCTTTTTAAATTCTTCCATGTCTTCATCAGTGCAACTAGAAAATATATTAATATCAGATTCCTCTTTATTACTAAAATGATTTTTTTATGGACTCTTAAGGTGCTATCAGACAAAAGACGATATATTTTAAAATATAAGCTATTGCCGCTCAAAAGCGACCAAACGACTTCAGTAGGGTTGTTTTTAAGCATAAACGGAAGAACGAAATCCAGAAATATAAACAACAGACCCAACATTTGGCTATTATTCTCCCCCCAAGGATGTTTAAAAGGGAAAAGAATAGAGGGTGTTCTTGTAATCGCGATTCTCTGATTGGAGGATTTCGTTCTAAAGACTACTGTATGTGATTGAAACAGTCGAAAATGCGTGATTGACGAACATACGTTCGGCAATTTGTATCAAACGGAATATTTGGATCGTTTTCCGCATGAAAAACCTGTTTATGAGGTATTTTGTGCTAAAAACTATCGCATGGTTCTTCGTTTCATAGCGGCTTTAGATGTTTGCTGTTCTGAATTTTACCTTCTTTTTGCCCTTTTCTTTCTTCATATTTCATTTCAATTGACTTTGGACGTTTTTTTCCACCTCAGTCTTCCTGGGTCCAGCTTTTGGGAAGGGGTGCAGCTGCTCGAGGGTATTGGATAATTTCTGTGTGGAGTGACTCGGAATTCACTAACTGTGAATTTATTGAATGCAGTTGATTTATTTAAATTTGTACTTTCAGGTTTTCTCAGCGATAACTTCTGATGTCTACAAATCCACGTAGCCAATCATGAGAAGCTATTATATCTCAAATTTATTTAGGGGGATTTGATTATTGCTTGCAACTGCAGCCTCATATATACAAACTGCTTAGTATTCTTTGGAGATAATCCACAATGTAGTTTGTATCACATTATTCGATATTCAGTCAAAAAGGGGCATTCATTAATTACGTGAGGCGGTTTTGGCGATTTTTTAATCCCCCCTCCCCCCTGGTGAGATTTTGTGAGATTTGGTATTATTTTTATTGAAGACTAGTTAAGACTAGTTTTTAAGATAGCATATACCCTAGTCTAGAATCACAGTTATAAAATTGAACAATAAAATACTTAAATAGAAACTACTAAAATTAATAAAAGAATATTTATTCTAATTCAGTCCATGGGGACTCGTGCACAGTCTTAAGAGTGAGTATTGGAACCAACATATGCATGTGATTTTCAGTAAAATCATCTGCTCCTTCAACTTCGCTCTGATTTAGCCACTCTAAACCACTGTCACTTGCGCACAGAATCTCAGTAGCCTAAACAATTGAAAGACTACTGTGCTTCACGGCATTCGGATAGACACAATAAATATTATCGTGTCAGATTTTGCCACATCTAAGTCAAGAAACATCTTTTACTTGAATTTAACTCAATTTTCTCGCAATTTTACACTGTTTTTTGCAGGGAAAAAATTACGTGATATTTGCCGAGACCCCCCTTCTTCCCCACGGGAGATTGGGTGAGATTCGACTTGACCCCCTCTCCCCCTGAACACCTCACGTAATTTATAGATGCCCTCAAAGCTTTTCTTCCTCATCAGTAAGCATTTGTCTAGTTTTGTAATTAGGATGCATATCCATGTCTTCTCTGATTTCACTCAACTTATATTTTTTTTTACATATCTCTCAAGAGTTATTTGTGCATACCATAATCAACAGCTGTACTATGAACACCAAAACCATTATCAGTAACCTTCTTCACTGCTGTCTTCATAACTTCTGCAGGATGTATAGATATCTGTATAGATTTTCAAAATTATTTAACTAAGGGAGTCTTGGCCCGGTGGCCAATCCTCCCCAACTAGCCATTTTGTAAAGAATGGCACATGGGGATTTTAAACCTACTTCATTGTACAAATTTTATAATTTAAATAAAACCAATTGGTTTGTCTGAAAAAATCTTATAAATTATGTTTAAAAAACTTGCTTTTTGACTTGAAAAACTTTCTTTTTTGATTTTCTCCAGACTGCGAAGAAGTACCTCATTGAAACTAAGGTATATGTCCAATGACACCACTAGCTTAGACTACCATCTAGTAAGAAAATTCTAAAATATTTTTTAATACTAAAATTGAAGGGTGGGCCAAGCCTCCCTTATGGCCAAGTTTCCCCTAACGTCATTCTAAATTTATTCATTCGATGTTTACTCAGACATTACATTTATCTCTTTCTATAAAATATCTTAATTTTAATAATCTTTCATGACTTAAGCTATTCAATAAATCTTTTAGAAATTCAAAATTCATTCTTAAGAATTAATAATTGTATTTCCTATGATTAAAGTGTAATGTTTATTAAGTATTTTTAAGAAATCTTACTTCTGGAAATTTGTATCACTTTATTAAATAGTTCTAATTCCCAGCCTTTATTTTATTGTATTAATTGCCGTATATTCTTTTAAATTGTGCAAGATTCTTTCATTAAGGCTAAATTTCGCAATTTACACCATTTCAGCATCATTAAAAGGTAATTTATTTTCTAAATTAGGTTGTGTTTCAGTTTTGCTATTCTAGAGATGCCGTATGGACAGATGGTATTTGTGGCTAAAAGAATTGGTATTAATATTTAGTTTGACTTTTATAATGCCCTTCCAA
Source organism: Salticus scenicus (assembly GCA_963930645.1). Lineage (NCBI taxonomy): Eukaryota > Metazoa > Arthropoda > Arachnida > Araneae > Salticidae > Salticus > Salticus scenicus. The sequence goes on from OZ005658.1 coordinate 189,544,971, forward strand.
AATTCAAATTTTTACATTAATTTGTTTGAGAGACGAAAAAAGTAGTTGCCACTAAAGTTAGGTATATTTTTGATTGTTTGGCATATTTCTGGCAACTCAGTCATATGTCAGTAGGGTTGGCAAGATTTTCAAAGACCGCTATTATCTCTGGACACGTAAACACATATGTTGATTTTCCTCTCTCTCATCTTACTCTAAGCAATCTCCAAACTTTTTTAATATATTTTTTTTTTTTTTTTAAGTTATAGTTAACCGCTTCAATATTTTTGTATCCTGGTGTTTAAGCTTTATCTTCAGTGAAATTATTTTATTTAGCTAAATAACACTGTCTCTTAAAAAGTCTTTTGAGCAAAAATTAAAAAAATTTAGCTGATATATTGCAATTTAATTTTATTTATTTATTTGTTTTAATATGGTATTGGATTTTTTTATTATTTTGATAAATTTGATACGTTAACCTCTGTATTTTACATAATAACTTATTATGGATTTTTTTTTTTTTTTTAAGATCCGGCCAAGAAGTAAAACTGCTATTTCATTTACAAGTTCAGTGACTGCTGCTCCACCTCAAATGGCAACTTCACAAACTCAAACAAATCAGTCCTCATCTCAAACTCATCTTCACCAAACACAACAACCTCAACCGCAATCTCAAATTCAGTCTCAACCTGAACCTCAGCCAAAATCTGATGCTGCAAATCAGACTATTCCCCATCAGGTAAAAAATGTACCTCAAGAAATGAAGTCACCTACTATTCAAAGTAAATCTGTAGGTGTAGAAGCCAAACAGTTATCTCCACAGATACCTGTTAAATCACAAGCTATGGTAGCACCTACTACCAAAATTATACCCACTACCACTGCTTCTACAATGGGTGTATCTATTGCCACTGTATCTGCTACCCCAATTACTACTACAGTGTCATCTGCACCTGTTGTTTCGACAGTAATTCAAGATAATACTGTCTCAGTTTCTACTACCATCACATCATCTATGGAAACATCAACATCTCCTACTCCTCCTGCCCCTCCTTCTCCTCTCTCCAACCTTCTTGAAAATGTTAATTCTACAAATGGAGACATTACAAACTCTATTTCTGTGCCTGACTCACATGAAGAAAATGATGTTTCGCATGAGACTCCAGGTGTATCTGAAAGTGTAGAAACTGAACATGTACCACAGACTATTATCAAACCATCTCTTGCTCCTGTTAAAGATAAACAACCACAAAAAGCTATTGTTAAACCACAAGTGCTAACACATGTGATCGATGGTTTTGTTATTCAAGAGGGATCTGAACCTTTCCCGGTAAGCTATTTAAAATTTTCTTTTTAATAATTTGTTAGCGTATTATCTTTATAATTTTATGGGATAATTCCATTAACTTCCTAGAATAATTTAACTATTTTTTTTTTTTTTTTTTAATATGAAGACTACACGAAGTATTAAACTAATTAAATAATTTAATTAAAAACCTTTTACTTGCCTCATTCTTGATTGGAACAGCACTAACTAAAGTTTTCAATGAGGAAGAAATTAAAATAGATTTTGATAACGTCACAAAACTCGCAAACTATAATAATCATAAATACACCATGTTTCGTGAAATAATTGAGATAATTGCTAACTGTAATTCTTGCAACATAATGACACAATGGGCTTAGACAGAATGTGGCACCACCTTCTGGTGGGAGCTGCACATCGACGTTCACTACATCGAACAATTGCAGAGAAAGAAGACTCCAGCACAGTTGTTGCCGCCAACGAGAGCAGGGCGCTCTGCAGAAAATATTCCGGCCAAGAATAAGGCAAGTAAAAGGTTTTTAATTAAATTAATTAATTTAACTATTTTGACATTTGTTGATGAAAAATATCATGTATTTTAGCTATAGTTTATTTTAATTAATAGCAAAATAGTTTTGTATTTCAGTAATCAACTTTAAAAATGACATGTCTTATTTGTGAATAAGCCCAAAAAAGTGCAAATTTTATCAGTTGACTACTAAAAAATGACATTTTCATTGAGTCTGAAAACCAGTAGCGTGCAGTTCATAGAAGCAATGTAAGCATGCTTTCCTAAAGTAAAAGAAAAAATTTAAAAGTTTAAAAAAAAAAATCTCTTTTTATTGTATTCGTATATTTCTTTTGCATAAAAATGTATAGAAGAATACGTAAGATGCCAAAAATTGTATTATATCCTGAATCATTGCACTTTATTGCATATGCCTGTGAGAAGCGAAGATGTGTTTGCATCGATGTTTTGTAATTAGTATATAGTAATGACTTGGTAGCAATATCATTTTACAATTAGTTTGTTCAATTAAAAATTCGTATTTTCTCCATGATATCAGTATTTAAGTGTGATTTAATGACTGATGAAACTTTTAAGTGACTATGTTATTTTTTTAATAATTAACATCAGGTTTATTTTTTATCAAAAAAGCATTTTCGAGATTGCTTTTTTTATGATATATGATGCTGCCCTCTATTAGCGTAATTACCAATTAAATGCATCAGTACTTAAATTTTCAATTTGATATCTAAGGCTTATTGCAATTGTTGATGGCCATTTCTTAAATGAATGTTTCACATTATTAACATTTTTAGCTCTAAAAAGTGCTCTTTTATAGCTACAGTGAGAATTGTAATTAACTTTAATACTTGCTTAAAGCAAAATATCACTGCACTCCACTGTTGAAAATAGACCATTCACAAAAGTCGGTGATCATAAAAATGGATTTTTCATAAAAATCAGCAAATTAAAATGGACCTTTAAAAGAAATAATTTAAAAAGTTTCTTTAAAAATATTTGGACAAAAATCTTATAAAATAAAATGCAAGATTAGATTTCTAAGACCAAAAACCGGTCTTATGAGCACGTGCAGAAGTTATAGGGCCTATCAGAAGGGATCATTTTATTAGAATTTTCCTATCATTAGATAAATAAACAATTTCGAATCACTTACACAGTTCATTCATACATTCGATCTTTTGAAGGAAACTGGACAAAAAAGAAGTTGCTAAAATATGCAAATTTTAAAATATTTTTATATTTAGGCTTAAAATATGCATAAAATTTGCGAAAAAAAAGCACTTTTACAAAACATCATAAGTCAGATTTAAATAAAGATATTTTTATTCTGTAAACTTTATTTAAATTCTCGAAAGGTCCTTAAGGGAGTGAACTAACTACTCTCAAAACTATAACCATGTTATTTAATATTTTAGAGAAAATAACATTTTTACATGCTGAAAAAATCATGAAAATACATGGCTTCTATCGACAAAAAAAAAAAAAAATAATAATAATAATAATAATTTAGCTAGATTCATTGCTGTAGTTCAATCCCTAAAACAACTCCTCTAGAGTATTTTGTCAAAGTTTCATAACGTTTCAATTATAACTTATGGAGTTATGATGTTTTGGGATAAAGCAAAATGCTAAAAATCTCACTTTGAGAAAAAGCAGAAAACAAATTTAAAAACAAGATTTTACCTATTAAACAAAAAATAATTTTAACAAGTTCCTGATTTATTTCAAAGCTTTTAATTTTCTTTTTTAGATTCATTTTATATTCAGTAATAAATTTTGATGCTTATATTGAGTAAAACATTTATGTAAAGAAGCATTTACGGGTCATTTCTAGTCACTTCTGGTTTCAAAAACTGGCAAGTGACTAATATTAAAATGCCTGTAACTCAAGTTCTAAGCAAAATAGAAACAAAATTCAAACTGATTTAGAAAGCGAAAATGTCAGGCTTTAATACTAACCCAAAAATAGAAAATCGGAGTTTTGACCGAAAATTGCGTTTTAAAGGTAGGCAGGCACCTTAATGAGATTTTAATTATAGAAAGATACAATTTTCATACTGTCTGTTAAAAGAATTCAATGTTATAAAAGTTTCTCAAGAGGGGAGAGGGGGGGAAGAGGAAAGAAAGAAAAGTGACCAGTTTAATAACTTATTTCAGGACATTTATTTCATTTAATCACCCTGTGGCAAGTGGATATTTTCAGTTCTCTACTTTTTTTTAAGTGCTCTAAAATATTTTTCTATGTTATTTGTATATATTGCAGCATAAAAATATTGTGTATTAATTTAGTGATATAATATTTTGTAGGTGAGTAGGTCATCATTATTAACAGATCCATCTTATCGAGTTATGCCTCCTGAAAAGCCTAAAAGGCCTGACGAATTTCCAGGTAACTTTTATTCTCCTTATTATAATATAAGATGAGTTAACATGCTCTGCTCAGGCAAAATAAACATAAAGTACGTTTTCTTGGGAAATGGCAGAATGATTTTGATTAGAATTTAAAAAGTTAAAATTAATTATTTTTTGAGATGACAAATCAATCTGACTTATCATCATTTTCAGGCAAATTAGCATTTGCTGGTAACTTGTGCTAAGTCAGGGGCAAAATATAGTACAAATCTGGTTTTCTAGAAAACTGCTCGAAGAATTTTGATAGAAATTTGATGTTAGGGGTTTCTGAGATGAAAATTCAATTTGAATTACCCTTATCTTTAAGAAAATTAGCTTTCATTAGTAACTTTTACTTTACTCAAAGAAATACAACAGAAACTGTATTTTCTTAAAAACAACTGAAGTAATTTTGATAAAATTTTTAAGGTAAGAAGTTCTTTGAGATGACAATTCAATATAAATTACCCTCATTTGTGGTAAAATTAGTGTTTACTAATAATCCATGCTCAGCTTGAAGCAAACTATGACAGAAATTTGGTTTTCTTGGAAACTGCTTGAATGTTTAAAAAAAAAATAACTAAGATAGTTTTGAGGATTTTTAAGGTGACAGTGTAATCTAATTTACTGTAATTTAGTGTATATAAGCCGCAGCTTATTAAAATTTTGTGGGAAAAAAAAAAAAAAAAACAATACTCTTAGATAAATTGCACTGGAAGATAAGCCGCAGTTTATGCAAGTATTGTTACAATAATGTAACAGATAAATAAAGAAACAAGATGGCAGTCTCCTGGCATCTATGCAAATTAATAAAAATAATGAATTATTAATTATAAATAAAAAAAAATAAATAAATCATTTAAAAAAATAATTCTGTATAAGGAAAAAATGTCAAACTGTGCCAGTATGCAGATGTAATGCAACAAATATGAGAAACAAGGGAACAAGATGGCGGAGTTCGGGCATATATGCAAAGTCATAAAAATAATTAATAATCTTATACTATTAAGTGAGCAATATTTGTATATATATTTCACTGTTCTCGAAAACGGTAGCTCGGACAGTCACGAGATTTAACACAAAGGTGCCCCCCAAAGGATCATTGTGCACATCGAAGTTAGAATTTCGAATTTCTGTTTAGTTTTCTTTTAATTAATAAAAATATGAAAATAATAAGCTAATAATAGCAAAAAATTAGCCATGTAAATTTAATCCGTAATTTAATTGTTGCCAAAAAAAAAAAAATACGAGTTTATTTTTTATTTTTATTTTTTCAACAGGAAAATAAATAAATTTATCTAAACATGAACAATACTACACACTACTGATCGCAGAGCTTCCAAATTTGGCATATAGGTACCTGGGACCCTGCAGGTGTGAACCTCATCGAGATTTTTTCGAATTTGAATTTTTTAAATTAATGTTTTTTCGATTTTAAACATTGGCTTTTATGTTTCATTTTTCATTAATTTATTCTTCGATTGTAATCGTCTGCGTATCTTAGCAACGGCTATATTATGCAATTTATTTTTTATTTAATACATTTATTTGAGCGCGAATCTTTTTTCTCTTTTTAATTTATTATATTTATTGAAAATAAAATGGTAATGCAGTAGAAAAAATTAAATATATTAAATTTTAAAACGTATTTATAACAGTTATGTTTATGTATAATTTTTGTTGTATAACAACAATTATTTTTAATTTGTTAATTTAATTTCTTTAAAAGTTTTTTTTTTTTTTTTTTTTTCTAATTTATAGTATTTGTCAGGAAATAATGGTAGTATATAGTAGAAAGGATTAAACTGATTGGAATTTATTTGTTTTTTATGTATTTAATTCCTTCTAAAAGAAAATCTACTTTTTATTTTATTTCATTACATTGGTCGGAATCAAATTGTAATACAATGTAAATAGCATGAGCAATAAAATACTTGGTTCAAAAACTAAAATATTTAATAGACGCTGAGATACAGTTATCCTTAAAATCGTAGTTCTTAAATAATGGCAGACCCACCTATTGTCAATAAATACCCATATTGAAATACATAGGAAAGAGATTTCTGCAGGCAGTGGGAACCTGCTCCCGATACAGTGCGGGCAGAGAAAGAGCTGCCGTAGTCAGCGTGTACCCTATGCGAGGTCTAGAGCAATTCCAATGTAATTATTTTAGTTTTTATTTATAATGTGATGTGAAAAATAAATAATGATCCAATTCTTTTGGAGATTCATTTAAATATAGTGGCCAGCGAAGCGGGCGTAGCCTGCTAGTTATAAATAAAAGTAATAAATTATTTTAAAATGTATTGTTTAAAGAAAAAATTAAAACAAGACCAGTATGCAAATAGGATGCAAAAAATTCGAAAACAAGGTAACAAGATGGCAGACTCTGGACATGCATGCAAATTACCAAAATAAGAAATTATTAATTATAAATAATCATAAATAAAAATAATAACTTATTTTTTAAAAAATTATGTCTAAAGAAAAAAAAAAAAAAAATATATATATATATATACAAGTATGTAAATGAGGGGGAAAATAATTATACAAAATTGTTTCACTTACCAAAAAAAACTATGAATACTAAACTTCTGTTTTCGGAGGAGATTGGCTGTTCCAAGAAATATAGCCGACAGAATTTGGCATTATTATTAGATAGCCCACACTGGTAGATTTGCCACAGTCTCCAAAAGTCGATGTTTTTTTTTTTTTTTTTTTTTTTTTTTTAAGATAGCCCATGGCTTATCTTCACTAAAATACAGTAATATCATCTTTAGGAAAATTAGCATTCATTCATGATCCTCACACTTCCTAAGGCAAAATTTAGCAGCAATCTAGTTTTCTTGGAAACAATTTTTGTGGAAATCACTTGATAAGGGAATTTTTTAATTTGAAATCTATAGGCTTTTTGTTTCTTTTCTTTCTCTGAAATATGAAATATTAGTACATAATGCTGAAAATTCAATCAGTAAAGAAATAGCTTTATAATGATGATTCCTGAAACAAATTGCTCTATGTACTCAGAAAATGATTTTTTTAATTATTCCATGTGAAACTCTATCATCTAGGTACTTTTATTTATATTATGTTTATTTATTTATTTACTATATATAATTAATAATGATTGCATTTCATTGTTGAACAAATATAATTTGCAGCAATAAAGGTATTTCTTTGAGGAGAGCTCCCTTTTAGACATATGGCCTTTATATTGTTAGCATCATCAGACGAATATGAACGTATTATAATGTAAGAATATCTGTCTCAAGTATTTATGTAACATGAACATTAAATTTATGAAAAATTTTTAGGGAGGGGGATTCCTTCATAAAAATAAACAATATGCAAGACTTATGTTGATTTTATTTATAATAAGGTTTTAAATTTTTAGTAAGATATATTGAAAGATTACTTAATACCTATTTGCTTGTAGTTGAATTTTGAAGTGGGAGGGAGCATTGCCTACGATGCAAAAATGAAATGCATGTGGATTGTAATATGAAAATTGTAGACATCTGGCACTAAATGTGAAATATATCAAATACAGTTTTATTTTATTTATTTATTTATTTTATGAAGTATCTCTGTTCAAAGTACTTGTATCTAGGCTGATTGTTACTTTCTTCTATATTCAATAGAAGAAAGTATTGGATTCGTAAAAATTTTCGACCTCGGGTTTTTGATGAATTTACACGTTTTGAGAGCTGTGAAACACGATTTGACCATTTTTAGAAAATGTCTGTCTGTCTGTGTATGTGACAAAATTTTGTGGCAACTGTACCTCAGGATCTACTGCACAGAATTTCATACAAATTGGCATACAAATTGGTATGTAGTTGCACCTTGACATAAATTAGTGCCTAACAACTTTTGGTAAATATTGTCTTACAAGTTGCGTTGCCATCCCGCTTTTTCTAAATTTTTAACATGGTGATATAGAACAAAATTTTGTATAAATGTGCATAAAGAGAATTATTTTCTAGTAATCATTATGAAATTTACAAGAATTATTTATAATAGAGATAGTCAACTGGGAAAAATTTTTTTACGTGTAGGAGCCTCGCCACCCCCCCTGGGCTTGACGTCCCCCCTCGAGGGGAGTAAATTTTCATGATGGGTATCTTTCGAAAGGTCTCATCAATACCTTTAAAACAAATGGTTGAACTATAAATCTGTGATAATTTAAAACAAAATTATCATTTTTTTTTTTTTTTTTTTTTTTTACTTTTAACGAAAAAACACTTAGGATTTTTTTTTTTTTTTTTTTTAAATGAAATTTAACCAAACTTGGTATTTAGTTGGCCCCTGACATAATAAACTGGTGCTGATTATATTTGGGGATCAATCACTCAACAGGTGGCTCTGTGATCATATTTTTTCAAAATTTTTAACATGGCAGTATAGGACAAAATTTCGTATAAATGTACATAATGAGAGTTATTCTTAACCTGTGATTGTAAAACTAATATGAATTATCGATAATAGTAGTAGTTAATTAGGAAAAAAAATTGTGCATGTGGAGGCATCGCTTCCCCCCTGGGGGTAAGTACCCCCCCGGAAGGGGGTATTTTTTTAAGATGGGTATCTTTCGAAAGATCTTGTCAATACCTTTAAAACGAATAGTTGAACTATAAATATGTGATAATTTAACAAAATTGTGATAATAAAACAAAATTATCGGGTTTTTTTTTTTACTTTTAATAAAAAAAAAACTTGAAAAAAAAATCGCATTTTTTTTTTTTTAAATATTGTTACTGAGTGAATTTGTATAGGAAAATATAGAAGAAAGTCTTGTGTTGGCCACAACATACTAGTTTTTATATTGGTCATAACAAGAGTTCATGACAGCATGACGACAAAGCATCAAATGTTACTGACTTGCCAACATGTGTCTCCCAAATCACACATATGGACGACAGATTTGTTGCTTAAAATGTTCTTTTGTAAACCTATATTTTGCAACTGTATTTTGATATTTATGAAATATCGGTAAAAAAGAATTCTCTTTATTAATCAAAATCTATGTATTTAAAGCATTTAAAACAAACTCCTAATAGTAATTTCTCTTTTTTTAACACTCAAAGTTCTGTACTAGATGTAATAAATTGTTAATAAATTTAATATTTATGACACGGTGATATCGTAAACATCAATAAATTTCTATTACTGTTGAATTATATGTTGATTGCACCACAATGTTTATTTAATATGTATAAATTGCTTTGAATTAGAAGTTTCATGGTGCCATTGGTCATTTTCCATGTTATAGACTTGTGGCATTTTTCTTTGCTAATGAGTATATATAAGCTGGAATAAATGTAGGTGATTCTGAATATAAATTTTAGATGAAAGAAAAAATCTGTAAATAAATTAATTTACATATTGATGTGATGGAAGTTTTTTAAGGCCTTTAAACTTTGATTGTTTTTTAAGACAGTACATTTAACTAGGTATGCAATCTGTGTTAACAAGAAAGTTACTGTATTACATTTTTGTCTTGTATACTGCACATCGTAATCGTAACCACTATTTTTTTTATGTGATAAAGGGTTATGCTTAATTATATCAACCCGAAACAACTATGTGCCTTTCACCAACAGTTTTACGAGCATTTTATTGCAAGTTTTCAAAAGTATGTCTGGCATAATTTATATGTTTAAGTTATTTTTTGAAATTTATTTTTGTCTCTCTTTTTGTGAATTATATTAATAAAAGAAGAAAAAAAAAGTTTATTGCTTAAAATGAGAAAGTTTGTGCTGTTTTCATATAAAATCATAATTTATGCATTAAAAATATGAAAAAAAGATGTACTTGTATGTATTTGTCTACCATTTTATATTTTTGGACCCACTAAATTAGTTCCCCATCATACTATAGGTATGGGGAACTTAGGTAATCGTGAAAATTTTCGACCTCGTTTTTTTACTTTCCGAACACTATAGTGAGGAAAGTATTGTAATCATGTCAAAAATCCGAATTCGAGATTTTGATGTTTCTATACGTTTTGAGGTCCCCTGAGTCCGTTTTCACTATTTTTACGATGATGTATGTATGTGTGTGTGTATGTGTGTATGTATGTGTGTATGTCTGTGAGTGAACACGCTAGTGTCTAAACGCTTTGTTCGATTAACCTGAAAGTTGGTACGCATATTGTAAGTCACCATAGTACGAACCCTATAGATTTTGGTGAATCTAGCACTTATAGTTTTTTTACAGGGACACAAAGAAAAATTCTTTATCATTATGGCCTATGGGAGCAAAATCTTAAAAGTGCGATAGCATCTAAACGCCTTATTCAATTGAGCAAAAAATTTATACACATATTATAGGTCACAAATACTCAATCTGTATAGATTTTGGAGAATCTAGCACTTATAGTTTTTTTACAGGGACACAAAGAAAAATTCTTTATCATTATGCCTATGGGGCCAAATTTTTAAAAGTGTTATAGCGTCTAAACGCCTTATTAATCTGAGCAAAAAATTTGTACACATGTTATAGATCACAGTTGAACTAACTGTATAGATTTTGGTGAATCTAGCACTTACAGTTTTTTTACAGGGACACAAAGAAAAATTCTTTATCATTATGGCCTATGGGACTAAATTTTTAAAAGTACGATAGCATCTAAACGCCTTATTGAATTGAGCTGAAAATTTATATGAGTATTATAAATCACTGTTGCACTAACTATAAGCATTTTGGTGAATCATTCTGGTGAATGAAGCATTTATAGGTTTTTACAGGGACACAACGAAAAATTCTTTATCATTATGATCTATGGGCTCAAAGTTCAGTAGCGTTAAATAAAACATCGTGTAATAGATGGAGAAAAATACTCAAACACTCTATTATGGTTTTCTCTCTTTTGTTTGTTTAACAACTCCTCTTTCTTTACTTTATCTACAAAACTGTTAATTACTCAATGTTCGGAAAGTCGAGTGGAGTCACTCCAGATTTTTTTACTTTTTTACACGTTTTCAGGTGTGAGGAATCCGAAAATGACAAAATTTGTATGGTGTCTGTCTGTAGGGTGTCTGTTAGTGTGTTAGTCTGTTAGTGGGTTAGTCTGTTAGTCTGTATACACGATATCTCAAGAACAAATTGTCGCAGAGAGGTCAGATCAGTTTTAAAATATTACTTTCAACACTGGCAAGAACCCTATTTATTTGCAACATTCAAATTTAAAAACTTCAGCAGTTATTCGAAATTTACGATTTTCTTAACATGGGAGAATAGGACAAAAATTCACTTAAACGTGCATTAAATGGAAACTTTTTACTGTAAAAATGTCTGACCAGTTTTAAAATATCCGTTTTGATGCCGGAATGAACATCAGTAACTATAAATATGCTACTTTGAAAATTTCGCAAATTATTGGATATTTACAAATTTCTTAACATGGCAGTATAGGGCAAAATTTCACATAAACGTCAATTTTGAGAGATATTTTCATCATAAAGATGTCAGACCAGGAGTGGCGCCAGCTAGGGGGCCGGGGGGGCACAAGCCCCCCTGTCGGGGAGTCTGTGACCCCCCATCGGGGCATACTCCTAAAATCTCTCGGGGGGGGGGGGGGGGGGGGGGAATTACAAAATTTTCAGTTTTTCTATTTTTGGCAGCATTTTTCTTCCTTTGTACAAATTTGGAGCATTCCAGTTTTTCCATTCTATATTCAATAGAAGCAAGTATTGGATTCGTAAAAATTTTCAGCTTCCAGTTTTCCATGAATATACATGTTTTGAAAGGTCCAGAACACGTTTTGACCACGATATTTTTAGAAAATGTGTCTGTCCGTGGCACGATTATCTCCAAAACCATGAGGAGTACTAACAAATGGAATGGTTCAAATATTAACAGTAATATTATTAACAGCATTGCAGTTTTTGAAAAATACTTAAATAATAAACTCTCTTTATGTAGTGCCCCCCTGTCGGGGAGGTGGTGTCCCCCCGTTGGAGAATTTCTGGTGCCGCTACTCAGACTACTTTTGAAACATTATTTAGGACACTGGCATGAGTATTAATAACTATGAATTTTCCAATATAAAAATTTCGTAAGTTATTTTAAATTTACGAATTTCTTAACATGGCAGAATAGAGCAAAATTTCATATAAACGTCAATCTTGAGGGATATTTTCCTCGTAAAGATGTCAAACCACTTTCAAAATATTATTTAGGATACTGACATGAATACCATAGAGTATGATTTTTCCAATTTAAAAAAATTCGTAAGTTATTTGGAATTTACGATTTACTTAAAATGGCAGAATAAGGCAAAATCGAGCATAAACGTCCATTTTAAGGATCATAAATATATCAGACAATTTCAAAATAACATTTATGATACTTGTATGAGCATGATTTGCTACAAATATTCTAATAGGGAAATTTCGTAAGTTTTTCGAAATTTAAGATTTTTATCAACATAGCAAAATGGGGAGATATTTCATTAAAATACGCATTTTTAGGAAAGTTGCATTGGAAATAGTAGCATGAAAATAAACTACGAAAATGACCCCAATAAAATAAATTAATGGATTAGAATAAGATATCGAACTGAATGGTGGGTAGCCTATTAGGCGAGATTTCGTTCTGTCACTGTGTCAAGCGTTTGGTCAAATTAATTTTTCTTAACATGTATATAATGAGTCCTGTACAAGAAATTTATGAGAACATACATATGATGGGGAACTGAGCAGAGTCCACCTATGCCAACTAGTTTTCATTGCTGGTGTGAAGCCTAGTCATCAGTGATATTTATGAATAGTAATCATTCTTTTTTTTTTTTTTTTTTTTTTGTCAGATAATACAAGAATATGATGAATTAACATTATATTGATTTAGAAGTGGATAAAAATTAAAAATTAGAAATTATGTACTGATGCCTCAAATGGCTAAAGAATAATAGTATCCCAGGAAAATTTTAAAATAGATTTAAACTTTTGAAAAAAAAAAAAAAAAAAAAAAATTAACAGAAATTTTTACCTTGTTTGATTATAGAAAACTTCAAAAGCTTATAAAATTTTCTATATATATGTATGAAAGGATAAAATAAGCAAGATTCTAAATTAATATTTAAATTAATATTAAATGATATCTTAATAGTATTAGTTCAGAATAAATCTTAATTTTAAGAAGAACTCAAAAGTAATATTTGGCCTGAGTAACTATAATTTTTAAAAAAAATATTGTACGTTCCCGTACTTAACACTGAAATCATAATTTTCAAAATATTAAAGTAAGCACTAGTGGATTGCAGCTTTCATGCTGCACTTGTGCCTACTTTTTATCACCTGATGAACGATCGCACTTGATTGAGTAAAAAAATAATAATAATAATAGCGTGTTTTTATATTTTTGCCTGGTGATATTATTGCTGTCCAGTCTAACATTTTGGGACACAAAAAATAATTATTCTCAAATATTTGCCAATCAAACTTTTTTTTTTTTTCTTAAGAAACAACAATCTCTTATTTGATATTGACATAGGGAACACTGTAAAGTGCCGAGCAGAAAAATAAATAAATAAAGGCTCTTTACCTTTGATATAAATTTTTATTGAAAAAAACTAAAAATAAATAAATAAATAAAATAGGAAAAAAACCTGACTAAAATGAAACAACATTGAGGATGAGGGAGGGTAAAGTACATGTAGAGTGCTGGGCAGAAAAAATCAGTAAATAAAGGCTCCTTGCCTCTGATATAAATTTTTATTCAAAAAAGCTAAAAAAAAAATAGAATGGGGGAAAACTTGACTAAAATGAAACAACATTGAAAATGGGGGAGGGAGCATTGCCTCTCAGAAGCAATGAAAGATCAATTGTGCCTTGTGACGTCCCTCCCCCTCTCCCCTTCCCCTGAAATTTTGAAAAGTTAGTGCCTATGGAATAAATTAAAAAATCTTTAATAAGCTCTCCTCAACTTACAGTGTATGTATATGTACATGGACATCAATAGAAGGTTTCTTTTGTGACTGGCTTATATTAGAATTGTTTCACGTTACCTAATACACAATTTTTCTTGATCAAGAAAGTCTCAAGAAGGAATGTTACTTTAAAAATTTAAGTTAACTCTCATCTTATCAATCTTTTATTCGATATTGACATAAGGAACTCTGTAAAGTGCCGGGCAGAAAAAAAAAAAAAATAATAATAATAATAATAAGGGATCTTTACCTTTGATATAAATTTTTATTGAAAAAACCAAAATAAATAAAAACTAAAATAAATAAATAAAATGGGGAAAAACCTAACTAAAATGAAACAACATTGAGGATGAGGGAGGGAGCATTGCCACTCAGAAGCAATGAAAGATCAATTGTGCCTAAATATTTGCCAATCAAACTTTTTTTTAAGAACTAACAAATTTTTACTTGATATTAACATAAGGTACACTGTAGAGTGTCGGGCAGAAAAAAAAAATAAATAAAATAAAGGTTCCTTACCTCTGATATAAATTTTTATTGAAAAAAGCTAAAAAGAAAAAAAAAATAGAATGAGGAAAAACTTGACTAAAATGAAACAACATTGAAAATGGCGGTGCGAGCATTACCACTCAGAAGCAATGAAAGATCAGTTGTGCCTTTTGCCCTCCCTCCCCCTCTTCCCTTTCCCTGCAATTTTGAAAAGTTAGTGCCTATGGCAATATGTACCACAATCTGATCAGTACCAATTTATGTCAAAATTCAAGATCTAAATAAATCTAAAAAATCTTTAATAAGTTCTCTTCAATTTACAGTGTATGTATATGTACATGGACATCAATAGAAGGTTTCTTTTGTAACTGACTTATCTTATATTAAAATTGTTTCACGTTACCTAATCCACAATTTTACTTGATCAAGAAAGTCTCAAGAAGGAATGTTACTTTAAAAATTTAAGCTAACTTCTTATCTTTTAACTGGGTCTTACATTCATGTTCATTCCTGAGAAGATTGGTGCATTAAAATATTATTTGAATGGGAAGAAAGTTCGTTATTTTGCATTTAAATAGTATACAGTCGAACCTCATTAACGTGAACACGCTTAACATGAACTGTTTTTTCCACAATCTCCATCAAATGAAGATTAGTGTAGTTATATGAAGATTAGTTACTGATAGCATGAACTACTGATAACATGAAAAAAAATTTTATTCCCCTTGAGATTCATGTTAACGAGGTTTGACTGTATTAATTATTTTGTTCTCTTTTTTCTAAAAGCATTTGATTTTAATTAATTTTTGTTAATTATTTATTTCTTTTCTTATTTTTAGCTGCAATTGCGAAGAAGAAGCTGAAAATTCACAGTTCTCGAGGTAATAAAGAATTAGCAAACTGTGAATTTTGTGGTATGTTAGGGGAAAAGTCAACATTTAAACGTTCTAAACGGTTTTGTTCTATATCCTGTTCAAAAGGTAAAGCTCGTAAGTCAAAACGTATGAAACAACAAACGAACATTGAAGAAAAAACAGTTGAAGGTATAATTTTTGTTTTACTTTAACTTTAATGCATTAAATGCGACATTTGGCCACCCAAGTACGTTGCAGTCCAAATGAAGGAGACTGAATCTCTTATTAGTCAAAGACATTCAAGATACTCCTGGTACTAATGCCAAAGAATTTTACTGAATGGGTAAACTACTTAAAATTTGTGAATACTTGCAAAAAAGATCAGTGCTATTAAATATTTTAAATGGAGGTTGTTTTTTTCCCCAAAAAACATATGTATGTATTCTTAATTTAAAAAAAAAAAATCCATATGTTTAAAATTAATTAATTAAAAAAAAAAAAAAAAAAAAAAAAAACTGTGATGAGCATTTAATGCTTAATACAAAATCTTAAATACAGATTAGACGATGGCATTTGATTTAGTATTTTTTTAGAAAATAATTTTTTCAGTATCATTCATCATATCATTTTCATCATCATCGTCATCATAAATTGTCCCTCCTCACCATATCATCTTTAATGACTGTTGTTGCTTTACTTCACCTTTATTTTTAATAATTTTAAAATATTATTTCCACCCCATAAAAATCAAAGATTCTTTCTGCATTTTGTCTAAAAACAGAAACGATGTAAGTTAAAAATTAGATTAAACTCTAAGTTATAATAGCATTATAGGATCACACTGCACTATGAATAATGCTTAAAATTTTTCTTTGTAAAAAATAAATTTGATTTGAAAATAATAAATAAATAAATTGTTCATTTCATGATGTGTTATTTTTCTTTCTATATTCTTTTTTACATATTTATATTTTTTTTCCTAAAACTTTCATTTTAGCATTTTTTTTTTAGTGCAGTATGATCTGTTACAAATAACTGTAACTACTGGGTTGGCCATAATTTTCTTACTTTTTCAATTATAAAAAACTAATTTTGTATTATTAAAAAATATATGTCACATTTAAAAATATACATTCATTTTATAAATTGATCTTTTAATATATTTAAAGTTAAAATTTGTTAAACAGATATGATATTTAAAAACTTAAATACCTTACTAAGGTTACCTACATCATATTTCTTGTTGAAAATATTGTATGTAGCATTGACAATGTTTCACAGGTATACAATTAAGACTATATCTTGGAAGTTTTTTACTTACTTCTATTCCATAGAAGAAAGTACAGTAGAACGCTGATTAACCAGAATGTCCAATTAACCGGATCGATCAAGGAGCATTTTTTTTTCTTTCCAGATATTCCCTTCCCACACACACACATAAAAAAAAAATTAATTAAATTAACAATCCTATGAAAATCAGTTTTTATTTTTTGATTCTCCGAAGACGGTCGATATCGCTCCTTTTGTCCTCCGCCCCCTCCACTCGCTCTCTTCCGCCCAATTTCAGTGAGGTAGGAGAGTGGAAAGGGCTGAATGAAAGGATTAGGATTTTTCTTTTTCCAAGAATTAGAGAGGGTAGAAATGCACTTCCTGATTGCTGTATCATTTGCTACATTTAAAAAGATTAAGGGATATGGCTGCTGAAAAAAGAATGTTTTCTATGAAGCAGAAGACTCTCAAGAATTTCTTTCTACAATTACAATAAATTGTTTTTTAAATATGTAATACTGTACTTTAATATTATGTAATTTCTATGTGACCTTTTATGTAAAAAATTTCTATCTTTTTTATAAAAAATAAAAACTTCTAAATACGCCATTTGTAATATGCTAAATAGTCACTATTACAATTGCTAGTCCTAAGCCTCGAAAAAATGTGAATGGAAGTTACCTAAAAAACATTGAGTTGGCCGTTTTGTAAGTTGTCCAATTATCCAGATTTTTCGTTAGCCTGATTGGACTCGGTCCCGACCGATCCGAATAATCGGCGCTCTACTGTATTCTTCTATGGATAATAATTCATATTGTTATCCATAGTAATTTGTAAAAGTTTTTGACTTCTTCTTTTTGTTCGATTTATATGTTTTGAGATGTCCTGAACATAATTTGACTATTTTAAGAAAATGTCTCTGTGTGTGTGTGTCAAAAATTTTTCTTCCAGCTTTAGATCAATATTTAATGCACAGAATTTTTTATGAAATTTTTAATTTAATTGCATCTTGACCTTCGAGTAGATATCTATGAATTTTTGATGAATATCATATATTTTCCTCTATTTATGGTAAAGCTAAATCTGAACTTCTGTTTATATATAGTTTCACAAAACTTGGCCAGTAAATGGCTATTATGCGAATCTATGCTGATTAAATTTACGTGCATATCAGGTGATAGTTGGTACTGCCATGCTGCAATTTTTGACGTATACTGGAAAACTATAACCTCTGTTTCTATTACATATAAATGCAATAAATATATCTGAAACGGCTATCACTTAGATAAAATGAAAACCTTCAGATTTTTTTTCAGAAAATCTCAATAAAAAATTTTCCGCAAAAAAAGTAGGAAAATTAAAAGGTTGTAGATTTCAAAATAAAGTTATGCTATTATTAGGAAATTTTCGTTAAATAATGAGGAATCTTCTTTTATTGCTTCAAGTTTTTTAAATAACCAAATGTCATTTTTTTTTTACTATTAGTTTTGTTTGTTGTATTTTTATGGTGATGATTATGCAGTAGTAAATGAGTGTGATAGTTCTTCTCACAAAGCTCTTCACTGTAAAATCGGCAATTTACTTTCCTCGTTAAACTGGGATAACACATTTTCTAACCCAGCATAACACAGAGAAAAAAAATCGTTAAAAAAAGCTGAACAATAGCATGTACCGCTAAAGAACACAATTCATGAACCTTTCCTAATGCTCAAGATGAACAACTGCTGATTTTGGCATTTAAACACATGATTATACCACACTATGTAACAAGGATCCAGTTTTCACAGTTCATTCATGATTCGCTGATCAATCTTTCTCCAAACATCCACAGCAATCTTCATACAAACCTTCTCTAAAGTGGCTAAGCCACCTATGGCAGGAACAAGCATGATAATTTTCTGCGGATCCGCGATTTTCTGCTTTTTTCTGCTTTTCGTTAATTTTGCGTTTTTTTATTTTGTTAAATTCAAACTCCAATAATGATCAGTGTTCAAACGTTCCACAAAAAACTTTAGATTCTCAACCTTTTTCCATCCAAAATATAAATGTCAATATTCATTTTAAACATGCTTTATCAGATTCTATAACATATAAAAGAACAGACTTATTCAATATTTCTCACTCATGTAATTCCCCCCCCCCCCCTTTTCATCTCTAACCATTGCCGATCAAACATTCTGCGAGAAGCCTTTTATTTTTGAATATTTATCCATCCACAATATTAATTTTAAACTTACTTTGTGATATTCTAGAACCCATAAAGAAGTGGAATTGTATTTAATATTTCTCACTCATGAACTATTTTTTAACTCCCCGCCCCTCTTCCCCATTTTCCACCGCCAGTCAATGTTTATATGTTGATTGCTAGCTTACTTTTTTTTTTTTTTTTTTGTTTTTTTAACAAATGTTTTATTCTGTTGATGTGCATTATTCTTTTAGTTTAATTTGTCACTTTTAAAATATTTTGTATAGTTTTTCCCTGTGAGCATTATTTTTCATTTGAAATAAATTTTATGAACGTACATTTATAGATTTCCCCGCACACATTTTTTTTCTTTTAAAATTAATTTTATGAACACGCGTGTTTCCTCTTTTTTAAATTTTCTGCACTTTCATGCCTGCAGGAAGGGCTTGTATAATCTTAAGCAGGTTCTAATACTGAATAAATTATAAGGAAAAATTCTTACTGGAAATTTCCAGAAAAGCACTGGTGTTGCCAACAGGAAAAAATAAATAATGAAGACTGGGGATAGTATTTTAGATATAGTAATTCCTATAGATCTATCATCCACATGTTAACAAGCAAAGATTTTTGATGCAGAAAAATTTTTTTGGCATCAGCCATCAGAGAGTATAAAACTTGGAAATAGTTATAGAGTAAAATGTTGATGATTTTTCAAAATGTCAAAATATTGCAGGAGTTTTAATTGTTCTAATAAATATATGAAAAGAAACAGGATAAGTTTTCATAAATAAATTATATTTGACTAAATTATGAAAAATATAATTGTTATAATCAGTTACTTTGTTATTATTATGGTTTAAATGCTGTTTTGATATTTAATGGAATATATATATTTTTTTTTAAGTTTGATATCTTATAAAATTTTATATTAGGGAGTAATATGAAATTTTCAAAATTCTTTTAAATGTAGTCAATAGCGGCATTGGTAAAGAATGTTAGTGTTAGTATATAAAAACAAAAAGAGTTTAAATATTAACTAAATTAATAGATATAGTAAAAAAAAAAGAAAGAAAGAAAAATTAATTTGAAACTGTATATGGAGTTTTTCATTCACCTTTAGTATGTAAATTATTCATAAATTTTATTTGCTAAATTATCCGTGTGTATTCCTGTGTGTATTTACTCGGGGAAAGAGAGCCATTAGAGTGACTTTCCCCGAGTAAAAAGGAATCACTTTCTTCCCCTCGATGATCATTCTATGTCTTATTGCTATATCTATGTATTTAAGTTGAGGAATTTTTATTTTTAAATTTTAGATATTTTGGCATATTTTATAATTTACATGAATTTATTTTAACCAAATGTATTTACTTGAAATTTTGAATGCAAATTGAAAGTGTTAAAAATTAATATTTTAACATACTTAAATACAAAAAATAATTTTATTATTTGCAAAAAATAGCTGTTTAAAATGATTTTTAATCATTTTAATCATTTGTATACTATCTCAAATCAAATAAAATTTAATATGTTCCAGTTTCACTACAATATGCTAAAATAATACATTTAGTATTTATATTATTACAGATGCATGCAGGAAATAAATAATAAGATTTATGGATGCATTGTGAATAGACTATGATTGCATATTTTAAATTCAATTTATTTTTTTATTGTTTAATAGCTATTTATACATGACTAATATTACACCTGTTGTTTCTGTGGAGAAAAATTACCCCCCCCCCCCCATAAACTACTCAAGAAGTGCATTTGTATTGCTATTTGCACATAAATTATGCAAGAAAATACATGTACATTGTGACAAAAATGCCGACTTTCTTGCATCTAGACAGTAGTTTGTACAGAAACAGCTGATAAATGTCTTTTATTCCATGAATATTCTCAAAATAGCACAATAAAACTGTGACTCATACCACAAAAGCCAAGTAAATAGCATTAAATACACAGCAGAGGAAGTATCACTTTGAATTAAGAAACAATGATCAATAATTTATATCATAGTCTCTCCCAGGCAACAGCTTATCACAAATGTCTGAACACAACTGAATTCTTTCTTCTTCAGAAATAACTCTTCTTGCACAAGTTTTAGTCATGATTTGGTAATCTTTTGAAATAGTTTGGTGCATAAATCCTGTAACTTATTCCAAATGATTCCATAAACATGGCTCCCATTAAAGGTAGAACATCTAAATTTAGCAACCCTAAGCTATAATATTTTTTTGCCAAATTTATTAGATTACCATGTCACCAAATGTGTGGCCAACTCTGACCTCTGCACAAGTCAAAAACTGCCTTTATTTTCATTATAACTGTAAATCTACTATTACTGCAATAACACTTTTGATGCAGAAAAAAGCATTTAATATTTTGGAACAATATGCACATTGTAAACAGACACTGAAATAATTCCAGTGTAACAATTCCAATCTTCACAATGTAGAAAAATATTTTATTTGTGTATTTAAAGCTTTATATATATTTTAATTATTTATTTGACTATTTACTTTTATTACTTAGAAATCATATTTCTTTTTTTTTTATTTGAACTGTCAAAATACGTGACTTTTAAAAAATTATTTTCCTGTCATTACCAAAATGCTTTTTTAAATTTTATTTACCTTTATGTATGTATTTATTAAATTTACCTATAACATATTTTAAAATGTTCGATGTTTAAGATAATATTTTTATTACTCTTGAATATATGTATGTACATTATGGTCAAATAACTGATTTTTTTCTAAATTTAACTTAGTATTTTCTTTTTATTTAAATTTTAATTTGAAAGGTGAGAGAACATTTAAAAGAAACATGTTTTATGTGCCTATTCTTTAGTTAATATTATGTAGTTTTTTTTTTTTTTTTTTTTTTTTTTTTTTTTAATGCAATTCTTAAAAGTAATTACATTATAAATTAGGTTTAGTTAAAATTTATAAGAACTTTAATAGGCAATTTTTCTTGATTCATAACAGCGTATATATTTCTTCTAGTATTTTAACAAAAATTTAATTGTAGTTTTATATTTTAATAATTAAAAATAATTGATATTACTTAAGTAAAATTTTAAACATAATGAAAGTTTTTAGCATTCAATAAGTCCGTGTATATAAGTTACAACTGAAGTAATTAAGCATGTTAGCATTTGAATAGGTGATTTATTAGACTTTAAATTTGTCTTCATACTAAAAGATGGTTTACGCATTTCACAAATTATTGTACTTTAGTTTCTTAAATATATTATTAAACATATAAGCATGCCAAAACAATTTAGCTATTAAACAAAATATATCAAATTTATTTATTTATTGTTATTAATTTTTAAATTTTTTAGTTTGCCTCATTGAATGTAAAAGTACTAAAATTGTAATCTTGTTAACTTGAAAACTTAAAATTAGTTTAATTAAAATGGCCAACTCAGTACAATATTTATGTTTGTAGTTATTATTTTTGAAATAGTTGTAATTTTAATATAAGTATTTTTATTACATATCATTTTATTCATTTATTTATGAAAGTCACATTCCATTACTAAATTACTTATTTGCTTTAAATTTTAAATTTATTTACCTTGATTGATAATAGTACTTAAAAAAAAATTCCTCATATATTTATAGGTAGGAAAAGAAAAATGGGTGTCAGAGGTAGAAAATCACAACGAAAACAGGTATATTTTCAATCTTATCTTTCATGTTATATCCTAAGTAACTGAAGAAAAAGGTTAACTTTGATTGAAATGTTTAGATATTTTTTAGTATGTTTAATAAATTTGGCATTAAATTTTGCTATATATATATGCAGTGAACTCTCATTAAAACGGACAATCAAGGGCCAGCAGTTTTTGTCCATATTAACGAGAGTTCATTATAGCAGGAGTTCATAAACTGAAGTACTATATGAACTCTAAAATCACTATTATGTACACAAACACAGTATAACACGAATGAAAATTTGTTTCCTGAAACCCTTTTATTCACTAAAAATATAAAAGCATGAAAACCGATACTTACTTTCAAAACTTTTCTTCTTATAGTACAACTTGATAACAAAATCCTTTGCTATGTCTCCACAATAGAAGTGGAGACAGGTGGAAATTGTTGACCTCAACTGTCACTGTCAATCAATACTATTTACCTCCCACAGTGTAATAGCACAGAAAGAAAGAGATTAACCCTTTTATTATTGAACCTTTTCATGTTAAAAGAAAAAAAAAATATATATATATATATATATTGAATTTGAAAAAGATTTTGGGAATTGACTCTTTTTCGAAGAAAGTAAGCTTTGAGGGGAAGAAAATGTCCATCTTAACGAATGAATTGTATGTATAAAGCGCTGTTTATTACATGCAATTCCTATAGGCCTTAGCCGGGGATTCTGTTTTTGTACGTAATAACGAGAAATCCATCTTAAGCGGGGCCGTCTTAACGAGAGTTCACTGTATATCTATCGAGGTTTGGCCATATGGCCTTTTGTTTGTAAAATATTTTTTTTATTATATGGGATTTATCAGAATGTTTCCTTCCGTTTTTTATTTTCTTTTTTAATTCCAAGATTTAAAATCTACTGCATATCCATGTAAAAAGTAACAATATTGTATACTTATAATTATCATATTTTAAAAACATGGTTACTTTTAAAGTTTGTTGAATTTCAAAATTTCAGAAAGAATTAAATAATATAAATTTTAGTGTTGTAATATTTTTTTTATTAAAACAAACACACACACGCATATATGATACAGGGTTCATGAACATCAGGGAATCAGAATTTTTGGTTCTAAATTTCATGAAAATTGCATGTATTTTTTTAAGTACATTAAAATTTTTTAATGTACTTTCACTCCAGGCCTACAGCTTCTTCAGAACTGTTTTTATTCCAAAATAAAGACAGTTCTGAAAATACTCCACATCTAGAGTAAAATTACTAACCAAAAAAATTTAAAGGTATAAAATTTTAATACATGCTTTACCATCTTAATTTACTGAATGAAAATGTTTATTTAAATTATGGAAGAATTAACTATAAAATCTGGAAAAATATCTCCTTCTCACTCCTACATTTTCTTAATCAGCTCAATTCAGACGATTAAATATTGTAAAATTATTTTAAAATTCACTTTATTATGATGGATAAATAGTAAAGGGGAGAATTGATTTAAAGTTTTAATAGGTTAATTGCAGTTTATTAATCGATTAATTAGTCTGTTAATAGGATTTTTAATTGGTTTTCATATTTGAAGGGTGAATAAAATTCTTCTATATGTTTGTTTTCAGAAAATACACAACAGACCATGAAAATGACAAACTTACTGTTTTAATCATTTACTTCAACCATAAATAAAATTTAAAAATATAAATAAAGAGAAAAAAAAAAAAAAAAACTTTAAAAAATTTTCTAGTAAATAAAAAATTGCTTTAAGGATGAAGTTAATAGAACACTCAGAAAAACAACTGCAAATATTCTAATGTGACTGAACATCTATAAATCATATTTTAATTTATTTTATGAAACACATTTTTTTGTAAATTTAAGTTAATTCTGAAGATATTTAATAAGGAATATTTTGTGCTGTTTTCTCTCAATTATATATATTCTCTCTAATATATGTTTTTTTAAAAGCATATGTGTAACAACTTCTTTTGAGTTTTTTCTTTTCTTCTACGTTATTTGATAGAAACAATCAAATTTTGAAAATTTTTAATCAAATTAATCGAACTGATTAACTCGATTAAAAAGTTAAATCTGAAGATATTTAATAAGGAATATTTTGTGCTGTTTTCTCTCAATTATATATGTTCTCTCTAATATATGTTTTCCAAGCAAATGTGTAACAACTTCTTTTGAGTTTTTTCTTTTCTCCTACGTTATTTGATAGAAACAATCAAATTTTTAAATTTTTTTAATCGAATTAATCAATTTGATTAATTTGATTAAAAAAATTTATTGGGACTAAGCATTACTTGATTAATCAGCACAACCTTTTCCTTACAGATGGGATTGCCGCAATCCCGCCCGTAAGGAAAAGGTTAATAAATAGCATAATGTTATACAATCTCTAATAATTTTGTAAAACATGCAACAAAAAATGCTCTAATAATTAACTTATCATGCCTTATTTGAAAAGGAACGAAGATTAGAAAGTGAATATCAGGCTAAATCAATTCTATACTGCAAGGGCATTGAATACCGAGTGTCTGGCTGTGTAATATGTTACTAATGTTTGCTTGAAAATGGTCTGGAAAACTCATGGACTTAAAAAAAAATAATATAATAATAATAAATAAATAAAAACATTTGAGTTTGGACCTTGTTATATTTCTACTGATCATTCCAAGAAAACATTGTGTTCATAGATCTCAATGATTTTAATACATTAATATGAATTTTCTATTTTGAAACAGATTAAAGAAGAAATGATGGATGATCAAGATAGCCAAGAAGTTGATGAACCCATGTCTTCTACAGAAGAATCCATATCTGAATCAAAAATAAATGAAGACATTTCTCCACCAATTTCAGAAAAATTATCCCTTGATACACCTGCTCCTGAAAAAATGGAGCTTGTCGAAATTGAAAAACAAGAAGTTAATTTTTCTCAAAAATTACCAACAAAATGGACCGTACGTAAATTGAATATTTTTTAATTTATTATCTTTTTGTACTGCATTTTTAATTTCTTGCTAATAAATAAATCTGAAAAAACTGTTGATTAACAGTACTTTTGCAAATATTTGCATTTAAACATTCTTTCAGTTTCAATGTAAAGTTATATTAATTTGTTTCTCTATCTGTTATTATTTTTACAGTATATTATTATACCTAATGGATATTTTTAATACCATATTAGAAGCTTTTTATATGAAATTGACTTCGTCATCATGTCTTTGTGTCACACTAATAAACAAGGTGCCTCCACTTTAAAGTAAATAAATATAAGCTATTCTGTTTGTCTCTCCTTGGCTTAGTTGGTTAGAGCATCCTGTTAATAACGCAGTGGTCGAAAGTTCGATCTCCGAATGTCTGGCGTGTTAATTTTTGCAGATAATTAGTAGAAAAGATGTCAATTGATAAAAGAAAAATTTTTTTTTTGACTACACAGTATCCTGAGAATTTTCGAAGAGTTTTTTTTAGAAGCTTTATTTAGATATTAGAAAATACAAAATGTTTTAGATATTAAAAAGCACGAAATAAAAAGCTTTAAGTAAAAAATACATCAATAAATAGTTTTTCTGGAAGCTTTTTATTGAAACGGGATTTTGTCATCATGTTTTCATGTCACACTGAAAAACAAAGCGCCTCCACTTTAATGTAAATGTTAGAATCTTTTTTCGTCACTTGTTAGTTGAATTGGATAGAGCATCATGTTGATAACGCGATGGTTTTAAGTTCGAAGAAGGATGTGTTATTTTATTGCATATAATTAATAGGAAAGATGTCAAATGATAAAATAAAGATCCTTTGTTGTCTACACACTATCCTAAAAATTTTTGATTAATTTTTTTAAGAAGCTTCTTTTAGTTACTAAAACACACAAGTATAAAATGAATGTAATAATTAAAAAAAACTGGAAGTTTTTATTGTGTAGCCCTAAAAAGCATTAAAAAAACATTCTTGCAAGGACATTCTATTAAAAATAAATATAAGTTTCAACAATAAGAAAATTGTTGAAACATAAAACTATAAATATTTCACTTTCCAAGAGATAAAAAATTTTAAATATTCAAAATATTTTAAAAAACATTCAAGAACAATATTCTTTTTGTATAAGTATTTGTTGGAATCTTTTAGCGTGTTCCATGACTTTTCTTTGCTGTTCTTTGATTTTTGATTAGATAGTGTCATGGGTTCGATTCTTCAAGGGCCAATGTGTTAATTTTTACAGATAATTAATAGAGAAGGAGTCAATTGATAAAAGAAAATCTTTCAAAGTTTACACAGTATCATAAGAATTTTTTATTCTTTTTTATAGAAGCTCTTTTATAATTAAAAAACAGAAAATAAAAATTTAAGTAAAAAAAAATTTTTTAACAGTAGAAGCTTTTTATTGTAGAGCCCTAAAAAGTATAAAATAAAAATTTATTCTTGCAAATACATGCTCTAAATAAATGATAGTTTCAACACTAAGAAAATTTTAAAGAAAAATATAGATATTTCACTTTCACAAGAAATCAAAATTTTAAATATTCAAAATATTTTAAAAAGCTTTCGAGACCTTTGAAATTTATAGTTTACCAAATATTTATGTAGAAACTAATGACTAAGAAACTAATGACTCGATAGCTTTTTAAAATATTTTGAATATTTAAAATTTTGATTTCTTGCAAAAGTGAAATATCTAGATTTTCTTTAAAATTTTCTTAGTGTTGAAACTATCATTTATTTATAGCATGTCTTCGCAAGAATAAATTTTTATTTTATGCGTTTTAGGGCTCCACAATAAAAAGCTTCTACTGTTAAAAAGGGTTTTATTACTTAATTTTTTTTTAATTGTTCAAAAAATACTCTTTTTTATTACTATTGCAACGTGGTTTATTAAATTTTGTCTATTATCATCATTATTGGCAATAGAACTCTGGATTCTGGACTTACAAAAATCTTTTTTTTTTTAGTGGTATTAAGTTATCAATATTAATTTTCTTGCAATACTATAATACAATTTATCCATATGGCCTAAATTCCGAATACTTTAGTAAAACTATTAAAGCATTTTCTAACATCAACCCTCTACATGATTATTCGACTATTTATGCACAACTTAATCACAAAATTAACAATAAAACTTCTAGAACTAAACGAGGTAGTAAAAAAACAGATTTAATCTTTTCTAAAAGTGCCATTATTAAACTCATTTCAGATCTACAGACTAATTACTTATCTAACTATAACTGGTTCATTATTCGAAAATTTATTTTTGCAATTAAAAAGAAATACTTAGTAAACTTTCTGAATGTCTTTCAAAGCCAATCCTATAATAAACATTTTTCAGACATTTTTTATGATATTATAATGTACAAAATCAAACAATTTAATTTAAAACTTAATAAAAAGCCCAACAAATTTAAAACAAATACTCAATTAATTGTGAATTTTACAAATCAAATATTGAACAGTATTAACATTACGTCTATCATTAATGACAAAGAATGTTTGTTTCCGATTAAAGATTTAAATCTATCTCGTACCTTCAAATATCCTCTTCCTCTTGGCAGAAAGATATTCAATTATAATTCTGTATCTAAGTCTACCTCTTTTACTAACACTGTAACCTGTAAATGCAATGATCCTTCTTTCTCAAAATTTATTGACAGAGACCATGGACACATTATCACGGGTAATCTCAATATTATTGATAATTATCAATTAAAAAAATTCATGAAATTTGGCACCAAATTTAGACTTCCAGTTAAAACTAGCATTCCACAAATCTTTCAACAGTTTTCTTATGACCTAGATTTATTTATTTATAAAATATCTATTACTCATAATAAACCAATTGCCTACTTCACTCAATGGAAAGTTTTAGTGTTACAAAAAATCAAAAATGCATTATTTATCAATTCTTCAAATCTGGTGTTATTTAAAAAATCTGTACTTCTTAACTCAATCAAATCACTACAGGATGACTTTGTGATCACTTATGTTGACAAATCACCTAATAATTATGCCATTATTTGTAAATCCTACTATCTCTCTATTTTAAACTCATCAATCAATAATAGTAACATCTTCAGTTTAACTAATAATAACCTTATTATTAATAACCGAAAAATACATAATTACTATAAACTACTTCAACTTCCCTTCAATAACTTTAATTATCCTTATATAGTTCTCATACCTAAGTTTCACAAATCTCCAATTAAATTTCGCACTGTCACTGTTGGGTGTAACACTTATAACAACAATGCTAATAAAGCTCTACTGGATATTCTAAAACAAATTTACAAATGTACTTGCAAAGTTGATAATTTACACTGTCTTAAAAATAGCTTTCAATTAATTCATTACATAAAATCGCTCAATTCAATAGACAATATCATGACTTTTGACTTTCAAGATCTTTTCAATAATATTGAGTTATCAGATCTTAGTAATATCATTTACAGTCTTTTTCAAGAATATAAAGCTCAAATTAATCTTCCTTACAATTTTAAAGCAGAAAAATTTAAAACTCTTCTTAACTTTGTTATCCATAATAATTATATCTTCCACAACAACGCTATCTATTTGCAACAATTAGGCATCCCACAAGGAGGTTGTAGCTCCAGTATTTTGGCAGATCTCTATCTTTATTATTATGAAAAGCAAATTTGCAATGATGATGTTCGATTTTATCGTTACATCGATGATATTATTGTATTTTATCTCAACAAGAACTCACAAAATGGCTTTTCCTTCAATTATCCACCTAATTTAAAGCTAACTCAAAATACTCTGACTAATCAATCAATTAACTTTTTAGATCTAAAAATAATCATCGATGGTAATAAACTTTACACAGATATCTATGACAAACGGCAAGATTTTTGTTTTAATGTCAACTTATTTACACATTTTAATTCATGTCTGCATCTTTCGGTATTTAGAAACATCATCATTAACCATTTATTTCGAATTAATAATTTATGCTCTGCAAAGTTTAAAAACAAGAATATTAATAAACTGATCACAGCCACTGCTAAAATGGGTTTTCCTAAAAACTTTGTATTTTCTATTTTATATCCTTAACCATGTCTCTGTTAGTACAAAAAAAAAAAAAAAAAAAAAAAAGCTGTGTACACTCTTGTGTATATCAACAAAAAAATTATAAAATAATAAAAGACAATAAAAAAGGTGGCGGTTGGGTGGGCAGATGTTTGATTACGGAGGTGGGGTGGTGTTGTAAGGCTGGATGGTTGGGTGGGTTTGTGACATTAAATTAAAAAAAAAAAAAAAAAAAGTAGAAGGCTTGTTGCATTTGCTTTGTATTACTATGCAAACTTTCATTTTCCAATAAAATTTCAGATTTTTCCTTTTTGAGTTGTCAACTATATTTAATGTTCTAATTATACTGTTAAACACAATGTTATCAATCGGTGAATTTCATTGTGGCTTCGTGGCTTCATTGTTGTTCATCTGCTTTGAAATTTTGCATTTTTAAATCCATATGGTTCCTGTTCTGGTTGTGGCATGCTGGGGGAGTGTTGCCGGCGTAAAACTAGTGTAACCCCACAGGCAAGTCACAAGTCTTGCCGCCTGCCTCCTTCTTCCTATCTTGTGTTTCTTGGGTTGTTTTTTCATTAATTTTGATAAGTTTATGGTTTTAAGTTAAGATTTGTTGTTTTACTTTATTGATTCGTTTGTTTTTGCAGACTGTTAATTAATAGATCTGGTTTCTTTACATTAATGTATTTCATCCACTGATGATTTTTTTTTTTTTTTTTTTTTTTTTTTTTTATCTTATTGGTCATTGGTGTTTCAGTGATCTTGTATCTGTTGCTTGGCTTCTAATATGCTTAATAGATCATCTTTATTATATATATATATATATATATATATATGTATATATGTTTATATATTAGGGGTGGGAATCAATTAACACTTTTAACTGGGTTAATCGTAGTTCATTAATTGATTAATCGGATTTTTAATCGGTTTTCATTGTTCTTTATGCAATTTTATTTGAATCATGAATAAGACTCTCATATATTTACATAGATATATATATAGATAGATAGATAGTACCCAACAAACCGTAAAGTGATATAGATGTTAATTTGACTAGTTCCTTAAACAATAAATGATAAGAATAATAAACATGCAAATAAGTAATGAAAAAAGATATTGCTAGTATATTCTTAAATAAATTTTTCATTCAGAAATACATCTGTGAAATAACTTATACTTATTATTACTTTTATATTCTAAAAGCTAAATTCTCTGTAATATTATTTTATTCATAAATTTGACTGATTTTTTTTTTTTTTTGTCTATTCGATTTTATTTGTTTTATAACTGAAATTTAAATCAATTTTTAGAGTAATAATTCGTGACCTTTAAGTGCAAGTTTTATATAAATATTTTCGTTTATTTAATTTTTATTTTAATAAATTCATTTTCAATTCATTTTGAAAGAAAATTTAAATAAATTTACACATATTTTAGTTTTATATTTGCAGGTCTTGTCCACCTCACTTGTCACTAATTTTAAATGAATTCTCAAAATTCCATATAATTATTATAAAAATCTTAAATTCTTCCTTGTTTTTATATTTCAGTTCTTTGTCACTTCGGACTAGAATAGTTATTATCATCAATTCTGAACAAATAAGAAATGCTTAAAGATATTGCAAATTTCTGTTGACATTTCCCCCATCAAAGGGATAGTGGAAATCAAGATCCTTTCTTTTTCTTCCTTTTTTTTTTTTTTTTTTTTCTTTATCTTGAGTATTTCCATTTTTTGGAAGCTTCTTGTTTCTGGGAAAACTGCCCTAGCCAACAAACACTCCCTTTAGAAGACTATAGGTAGTGTTACCCCAGTGTGGACATAAAACGGCATTTTGTTTAATAACTGACCTCCCCCTTTTCTCTTTCAACAAAAGTGCAACAACTTCTTTTGAGAGGTCTTATTTTTATTTATTTATTTGCTTTTTCATTATTTAATGGAAGTTTCTTAGAAAGTTTGTTTGCAAAATATGTGAAAAAATATTTTGTAGGCAGAACAGCATTTTTACTTTAATTCGTAGTTTGAAAATTTTAATCGGATTTTGAAAATTTTTAATCGAATTAATCGAGCCGATTAACTCAATTTAAAAATTGATTGGGACTAAGCATTAATCGATTAACCAAACCAATTATTTGGCACAGCCCTAATATATATATCGAAAACCTTTTTAAACATTGCAAAAATTTAAACCAGGTATCACATGAAGAACTAAATTGAAAATGAATAAAGATTTCTGAAAACATCCTTTTAAGGAAAAACATACAACATCAATACTTTTTCAAGGGCTTAGATTGAATGTTGCATGCAAATTAGGTGTAACTTTATAGTATGCTAAGCCCAATAACACCCAAGGGACGTGTAAAGAAATTCAAACTCAAGAGAAAAAAGGAAAAAAAAAAAAAAAAAAAAGAGGACAAACATACTTTTGAAAACAAGTCACCAATGTTACTTAAAATAAATATATATATATATATTGGGTGTGTGCATTAATTTTAAAGAATTTTTTGGTGGAAAAAGAAACTTTTATTTCAATAAAATGATACAAAATAATTCATTCAAAATATTGTCCATCGCTAGCTATGACTTTTTCCCATCTTTCTAGCAATTTATAGATTTTGGCCCCCAAAAAAACCTCACTTTTTGTGTCCAAGAGTAAATCGAGCCAATTTTTGATACCTTTAACTGAAGTGAAGCGTATTCCAGAAAGGGCATTCTGCATGGATCGAAACAAGTGGTAATCAGATGGCACAAGATCTGGACTATATGGCAGGTGGAACAAAACTTTCCATCCGATATTTTGCAAGTAAGTTTTAACAGGTTGTGCAACATGTGGTTGGGCATTGTCATGATGGAAAATCAATTTGTCGTGCCTTGTCTCCCATTCCGGCCATTTTTTCTTTATTGCTTGGTTCAAACACCTCAGTTGTTTTCGGTAAAGAGGTCCATCGATTGTTTGACCACTTTTCAGCAGCTCATAGTAGACCACTCCCTTCTGATTCCACCAAATACACAGCATCACCTTGGCAGCATGGATATTTGGCTTTGCATTCGATTTGGTTGGTTGGCCGAGTTTGACATATGATTTTCTGTGCTTAGGGTTATCATAATAGATCTACTTTTCGTCACCAGTAATAACGCGATGCAAAAAAAATATGGCTATTAAGCAGCATCTTGGACATGCAAAATTGCCTTTTGACATCTTTCGGCTTTAACTCGTATGATACCCAATTTCCTTGCTTTTGAATCATTCCCAATGCCTCCAACCATCTGGAAATTGTTGCTTGGTCAACATTTAATGATTCTGCAAGTTCTTCTTGCATTTTACATGGATCTTCATCGAATATTGCTTATAATTCTTCATCTTCAAACTTCTTTGGCTGTCCCGGACGTTCCTTGTCTTCTGTGTCAAAATCACCACTTTTAAAGTGACAAAACGAGTACTCACAGGTCGAAATCGATGGCGTATGATCACTATAAGTTTCCAATAGCAACTGATGACTTTCAGCGGCACTTTTCTTCGAATTAAAGAAGTACAGTAAAACTCCCCACAAATGCTCTTTCGTTGGCATGTATTTCGACATATTTGCAGATCAAAAACAATATGTTGTTTACACTTTTGCACATGTTTACATACTACAAGCTGAAGCCAGATGATGTAGCTTTAAGATGACGCAGTTACAGTATGGTCGGTTACGTACAGTACTAGTAGTACCATCTCTTATAAATCCTTTAAAATTAATGCGTATACCCAATAATGACAATAGAACTAAAATTATTACATACATTACAATAACATATTTCACTTATACCGCTTCTAACATCCAATCTCAGTACGAGGCTAAATATAATGAATTTTGCAGTTAATGTAGAATTATAATTAAATTATATTTATATATACAATATTGAATTATTAATAATGAATGGAAATATTGAATTTGTAATATTTGATGGATTTGTGCATTTTATGATGACTTAATACAATTTGACAATTTTTAGAAATCGTAAGTTTGCAAATTACAGGGTTCCCAGCAACGACTAAAAAGCAACTATTTGTTACTAAAATCAACTATTCTTGTGTAAAAGTGGCTTAAAAGCTACCATTTTCAGTTTAGTCAGCACTATTTTCAGGAAAATGGAGACTATTTTGAACAAAATATTGTTCCTTGCTATTTTTTCTACATATGTTATGTACATCATTTTTACTTCTGTACCTGACTACCGTGGGTAATGGGAATGTTCATTGTATTCTGTCAAGAAATTCACTTTTGAGTTTTAATCTGATTCACATGTTTTTGGCCTAAAAAGTGGTTTTTGACTATTTGGGGGGGGGGGGGGGGGGCAAACAGTGAAAGAGATCTTCTGACTACCATATCTCCGAAACTAATAAATATGGAATGATGAAACTTCAGATTTGAGGCTGGTCTGGTGTACAGATGATTTTTCCAATTTTTGGTGAAAATTGGAAAACTGGAAGTGTGACATTGGAAACCAAAAGTGGGACTGTAAGACTGTATATAAACACTATCTTAGATGTCCTTTCATATGTATTAGTTGGTTACTTCAGAAAAATTGATAGGCTTTCTGTATAAGTAGGTCAGTTTGTGGTTCTCGCAAAACGGCTGTATGAATTTTCTTCGAACTCGCCATATTAACTGCTTTATCGATATCCTTTCATATGTAATTGTTTTCCGGTCAACAATTGAGTTTGCCACGTTTTGGAATATCTCAATGACAGTTCCAACGATTTTCTTGTAAATTGCTATATAAATCCTTTTTCAGATATCCTTTTGCATCAAATTATTGTTAATTTTCCATGGTTATTACAGGAAAATTAACAATAATTCTGATTAGATAGGTCAGTTTTAGACCTCGGAAATTGGTGACTTAAAAAAAGCTCTACCGATTATTATTATTTTTTCTATCTTGCTATGTAAACTCTGTTTTATATGCCTTTACACATACCGTAAAATCCCGAAAGTACCCCCCCCCCTTCTTTTGAAAAGCAAAACGGATAAATTTCAGGTGGGGGGGTTATAATCAAGATTCTTCAAAAAAATTATTAAAAAAAATGAAGAAAAGGGAGGGGAGGTTATATTTGATGGAGGGGGGTACTTTCGGGATTTTACGGTACTTACTTAAAAGAAAATATTAAAGGCTATCATTTCTTACATTAAAGATAAAAAAATATATATAAAAAAAAAACTGCGTAATGATTCCATTGATAACGTGCATCCGACACTTTATGAAAAATTAGTTAAATTAGAAATAATATAATAATATATGAATATTAAAACTTAATTCAAAGCCAAACTTAACTTGCAATGCCGACGTACCCTAAGTGCGCCCGAAGATTGGATGTAGCTTTGTTGGATGGAGAAAAAAAAGGGGGGGGGGGTTACTTTCAGGATAACAGAGACATTTCACTTTCAGCAAGAAAAGGGGGAGGGGGGTATATTCGATAGGGGGGTTACTTTCGGGATTTTACGGTATATCAGTTTTTTTTAAAAAGAAAGGTATCTATTTCTAATTTCTTAGGTCAATTTTATATCTTCTGACCACATTACCTCCAAAAACTGCTTAAATGTTCATCTATTTTTTTTAATCTGAGATTACTATTTCGATCGGTGTGGCTACTTGGCTACTGTTTCATACATTAAAGGCAACTAAAGCAACTATTTTTGAGTGTCTTTCATGCTGGGAACCCAGAAATTAGCAAAATTTTGTTCATTGGTTTTATTATATTAATACTATTGTTTTCTGATTTGCCTTTATATCCTTTTCCATCAGTAATTGCTTTTTATGTTTAATTTTAGGTTCAAGATGTATTTGAGTTTATTCGAGATTTGCCCGGTTGCTCTGACTATGCAGATACTTTCAGATCCCAAGAAATTGATGGTCAAGCTTTATTGCTATTAAAAGAGGATCATCTAATGACTGCCATGTGCATGAAGCTTGGCCCAGCTCTAAAATTAATTTCACAAATAAATAGCATAAAAGAAGAACTTTCTCTCCATACATAATTTCAAATTAATCAAATTTTATCATCATCATGTTGGATGGAACTCAGTCTGCATATAGTATCAGTACAAGTTTTTTTTTTTTTTTACTTTATATTGTTGTTATTATTGTTGTTTTGTTTTGTTAAATATTAAAAATTTCTATCGATTCTGACAATAACAATTAAATGAAACTGAAAGAAGATTATTTTTTAAGTTCAAAACTTCTATGAGTAAGAGAGATACATAATGTGTTTAAAAAAAAAAAAAATCTGCTTTTAAGGGCCTGCTTTACTCACCGCCGCCGGAAGCTGAAGCTAATGTTATTCTATGGGAAATTTTTCTTTACAAATAACTTATTAACTAATACATATTTTTAAATTCTGTTTTCACATTCTGAAAATTCCCAGCTGTGAAATTGACGCACCTTTTTTTAAAAATTATTATTTTTTAATTTTTATATTTTATTTTGAAGCTGCAGAATACGAATTTTCAATATGTGAAATTTTTTTCATTTTGCAATTTCAAAATAAAATATTAAAAATTTAAAAAATACATTTTTAAAAAAGGTCCGTCAGTTTAACAGTTGGGAATTTTCTGAATGTTAAAACAGAATTTAAAAATATGTATTAGTTAATAAGTTATTTGTAAAGAAAATTTCCCCATATATTAACATTGGATCGGGCTTCCAGCGACGGTAAGTGAAGAGGGCCGTTAATTAAAAAAATTGAAACTGTAGGATTAGTTTTCATATAGTGATTTGATACTAAATACAGCTGGGTTCCTTTGTTTTTTTTTAGGGGTTGTAAAAAATGTTTGCGGTGCCTAAAATATGTCAGCAGCCTTGAAAATGGTTTTAAATGTTGGTTATATGATAGCTGAATGCTTGTTGTATATAATTGCGTGTATAATAATTCATCATGTTCAATCAGATTACATCTATATACATATATGTATCTATAAAACTTCTTTATTCACAAATTCTATATATATAATATATATAATTCATTTTTCAGTTTGTTTAATGATCATTCACATTTGAGTGCCTTTTTACCATATTTTACTTACGTCCCATAATTTCTGTAGAAAATTATTTCGATAAATTGTTTTAAATTGTGGACAATGCAAGCTTATATTAGGCTCATATATGATTAATTTCTGGGATACAAACTAGTTTATTAAAATAAAATAAGCATATCTTTTTGTTTCATTTGGAGAATCAAATACTTAAAAAAAAAAAATTATTATTTTTGTTTAAGAATAATAATGCTTTGATTTTTTTTTTTTGTTGTTGTTATGTTATCTTTATATATTTTCTTTTAATTAAAGAGAAATAACTAAAAATGTAATTTAGCAAAAAATATTTGACATTTTAATAATTCTGTTAACATTACTTAATAAGTCAGCCAAAGAACTTTTATCTTCAAAATTATTACCCAAGATAAGCTTTATCACCACCCCCTCCTTGGAATTTTAGTATGCAGTAAAATGAACTGAAAAATTGGCATTGAGTCTGTAAGAATAAGAACTTTCAAAATAAATGTCCTAAATTGCAAAAACATATTAAAAAAAATTGTGTCAAAGTAAATAAGCATGACACTGTCTGGGGAAAAGTAGTAGATACAGATTTTTACCACATGTTGAACGAAAAGATAAATATACCGCTTAGTGGCAGAAATGGGTGAGTTGATTTTGCTACAGGAGCTCCAGTCAGACTTTTGTAAAGTTCGCTGCTTAATTAACTAATTGTTACTGACTAACCTACAGACAGATACTGTGTCGATTTTGTGATTTTTGAATTCCTCATGCCTGAAAATATGTAAAAAAAATTTCATGAATACCTAACTTCC
Organism: Salticus scenicus; assembly: GCA_963930645.1. NCBI lineage: Eukaryota > Metazoa > Arthropoda > Arachnida > Araneae > Salticidae > Salticus > Salticus scenicus. The sequence goes on from OZ005658.1 coordinate 189,582,476, forward strand.
CCCCATAATATGATGAGGAACTAATACAATAAATTATAAAAACATGCAGCAATTATTATTTAAAAATTCCTGATGAAGGGTTGTGCTGAATTATTTTAATTAGAAACAATTGTTCTATATTTTGCAATTTATGATGTTTGCTTACAAAGTACTTATTCTTTATTTCGCACTCATTATTGTTTAACCCATTGCCACAAATGACAACTATAATGGTCCACCTTTTAATGATTTGTAAACAAATTATAACTATAGTTGTCCTGCATATTTATTTCATTAATAAAAAGGGAAACATTATTAGTACCAATTGTATTAATGCATTTCTTTTTTTAATCTTCAGTAATACATTAAACAAAAATGACCTAACAATCTAGATAAGTAATATATGTTGTTTTTTTAATTTTTAATTTGTTTTGTTTATTTTTTATTTATTTTTTAATAAGTTAAATGAAATAAATTACATGTAATACCATAATGTGATGAATTAAAATATAATTTTGTTTGAAGATAATTTACTTGGATTAAAGTTACATTTAAGAAAAAATTAAAGCTTCCATAAACATTCATAATGTGTACTGAAAGTAATTCATATTAAAACCCCGCAGAGACTGTTAACTGTCATCTGTTCATAGGCATAATTTTTGAACTTGTAAAACAAATGCCGGCTATAGCCTTGTGATGGCCATAACCATAGACCTTATATATATAGACTATGCTACCAATAGGACTTCCCATTATAGTGAATGTCTTGAACATGAGGGTGTAATCTGAAACCTTCATCCTTTGTGGTCAGCACCGTATGTCACGTAACATGGAGTTGAGGGCGATTCTTCCATAAGAAAGCACTTATTTTTGTGAGAATTCAAACAAAAAATTCTCCCCTTCAGAATGGTTTCTCACAAAAGAATTTTTTTTATAATTAATCTATGACATTTTAGCTTTCCAACGATGTGTAAATCTAAAGGCTTAAATAAAATGTATGTGTACAATACAGAAATTAAAAAACTCTAAACTACTTTCTTTCCTATGGAAAAATCACTTAATATTCATTCTCGTCTTTCTCTCCTGGTCTACATCATGTGATAATTTCGCTGGGGAAGCTACTTCATGTCGCAGACAGATAATGAGGAGGGATGCGTGGTCTATCTATATAAGGTCTATGGTCATAACAGTCATTTGTTCTGAATATAGAGAAAATGTAATAAACAATTACTGCTTTTCTGAACATGGTTTTAAAACTAAAAGTGTGTGGCAATGGATTAATTGATAATGACTAATAATAGTAATAAATATAACAATAATTGTTTTAATATGCATAAGTTAACATGTAATGGCTTTAAAATTTGTCATGTAAATGTATATTCTGTATAGGTATAAACATAAAGTCTTTCAAAACTATTTTTAGAATCTGCATGTGATGTATATTATTTGATGCAATTTTAAAGCAAAGGTAAATGAGAAGGGTCTTTGTGATATTTTTTGTACTGTAAAAAATTTTAGTATGGGAAATAATAGCTTATATTAAGTGTAAAGTTGTGCTCAAAAATCTCTTTAAAATTTTCTAATTCTGGAAATATCCAAGAAGTTATTCAAATAAGATTATAAAGGTGTATAAAAAATTGTGCTAAAAATAATTGTAGCTATATTTAAGTCCATCATTTATTCTTTAACCCTTAAATGCATGGATTTTTTCCCCAAAAAGTTGTATTTAACTACAAGAAACTTTTATTACGCAGAAAACGCAATGAAAGAAAAAAGAAACAGATTTATTTTTTATGTAATGGGCTAATTTATATGTCGTATATAGATTAAATAATGGAAACTTTCCCAAAGACTACCAAACATCCTTTATTTTCATGTTGCAGAAATGATACACTATGCATTTAAGGGATAAACTTATGTCATATTAAACAATTATCAGAATGATGAGTTATCTATTAATTTTTACCGAAATTTCCAATTTTCTTAATTCTTTTATATTTTAATTTATAATAACCTAGTTTTATAAAACTATGACTAATTCTTTCAACATATATTTTTTTGTGAAAAATGGCCAAAATTATTTGAAAGAAGAGTTAAGTGTCCAAGCCTTTTTAAAATCTGCCAACTGTGCTAATTTAGTTGATAATTGCACACTTAAAAAGTGGAAATTTTTCACATGTTTCGTAAATTTTACAAAAGTAATTCAGGGTTCCCACGGGTCAGGGAGAACAGGGAAAACCTGGAAAAGTCAGGGAATTTGAAATTACTGGAAAAAGTCAGGGAAAATAGTAAATATTGCTCAAAAACCTGGAAAAATGGTGATATAAACCTGGAAAATGCTTTTGAGCATCTAATTTATGTCGCAAGTCAGGTTACTATGTTGTCTTTTATGTTGCGAGCTATGTTCTGTTTTATACTGTGAGCTATTTTTTTATGTTGCGAACCAAATTTTGTGACTGAAATTTTTAAAAAATAAACCTGGAAAACCTTTAAAAGTCAGGGGATTTTATTTTTGAAATTGAGTGGGAACCCTGTAATTTTAATTTTACAAAAGTCTGAATTGTTTTATGAATGTAGCTACATTATTCAAATGACCCCCTCATAGAGAAATGGATGTCACGAAAAATTGCTTCTAAATTTATTTCAAACTGTTCAAAGGCAGTACAGTCAATTCTGTGAAATTCGCGGTTCTCTTCCAAATGTAAACAATAATAATCACAGTTAACAGTTAAGAAAATTTCAATTATTCTCAAAAATAAAATCTGAAGAATATTTGGTAGAGATTCAATCAATTTTTTTGAAATTGTATGAAAAACATCTACTTTTTAGCAAAAATTTTGAAAAACACATTTTTAATTAAGTTTTTTACAGTTGCAAAAAATCTGTGGATATTTATCCTTTGAAATTTGAAAATTCATTACCAGTAAATTAATATTTATATTTAATTGCTGATTTTTATATTTTACCTTTATTTTAACTGCATTCAAAATAATTGTTGATGGATCTGTATATTTCTTTATTTATTATTAATTTTAATTATTAATTTATCTGTATAATTTTGTTTTAAATATGTTTTGAATAATTAAATTGTGTAATATAATTCACATTTTAATTTTTATATTAACATTGCAGATTTTTATTCTAATAAGGCGAGTAAACAAAGTGTATAAGAAAGCAATAATTTATAATCCGCAAAAGTCTAGGTCCCAATTATTGCACATTTCACAGAGTCGACTGTACATATTATCTTACGCTTTAAATTGTAATGATATCCGTAGAGTAATACAGAATAAAAGAAATATCCCAAAATCAATTAAAATAAAATCAATAATAATCGCTAATAATAATAATATTATTAGGAATTTGACCAAATGCATGGTTAAAGGTGATTTGGTCAATGTTACTTTTTTTAATTATTATTTTTTTTTTTTTTCACTTTTTAAGTTTAATTACAAGTGAAGAAGTGTATTTTATTGCAATTTAATTTCAAGAGTAAACTTTATACACATTTTTAATTAGAATTTTAAAAATTATGAATTGTTAAACATATTCTTTTTTTAAATTGATAATCATAGGAATTCCATGCTGTCTTAACACATTCACTGCCGTAAGTCTACCCACTGCCAGTTAAACTTAAAAAAAAAAAAAAAAAAAAAAATTATTCTGTGCCATAAGTCATGTTATCATTGAATATTATTAGGTTTAATTACCTAAAATTCAAGTAGTTTACCTAATTTCTCTCTCTCTCTCTCTCTTTCTCTCTCTCTCTCTCTTTCTCTCTCTCTCTCTCTTTTTTTTTTTTTTTTTTTTTTTCTTTTTCGTTTGCAAAATTCCACTTTTTTATTTTGTAGTTAAAATCATAAAATAAGAGTGAAATATCAAATTCATATTACTGCTAAAAATTAATATTTTTTATAATGAAAGCATTTGATATCCCTACAATAAATTATATGTTCTCTGCCTATATGAAAACTTTTTGTTGATAATTTTTTTAATCTCTTTTTTTCCCCCCTTGAATTTACAACCACCCCTGTATTATGATAAATAAAATTTCATAGGCAGTTCAGCAATGACTTTGTGTTTGTAGGTGACCCTCTACAATAGTAGTAGTCACCTTGGTCACTACCGCCTACTACTGGGCATTCCAGCTTTTTATGGTGTTTAGTAGGGGTTTCGTCCAATACAAAAGCATTTTTCTTTCCTTTCTTTCTTCCTTTTTTTTTTTTTAACCTAAATGTCTTTTTAAAAAATTGAAATGGAAAAGTGTTTATTATTATATGCTTTAATTTTCTATTACTTTATTTTATACATTTTATAAAGTAAAGTTACTCCTGTACTTTATAAATCCCATTTTTGTGAAAACGGTGAGCAGTTAGAAAATTGTGTACTAACACACATGCAAAAGTGGGTGGTTGGTATAAAGTGGTTGACTATCCCTGCTCTATGATAACAGTTCTTTTAAAAACTCAAATACTTTCAGGGGGGATTTATTTATGGTGTACCAATATGTTTTACAGTTGTTATCTCTCTCTCTCTCTCCTTTTAAATTCACCCCCCCCCCCCATCATATCATCGCATCTGCTTAAATTGGATATCCCCCATGCTCATTTTATCATCCTATGTGGGTAATGAGGGTGTTAATTAAATAAATGCTATATACCTTATGGAATTTATGGAAAGAAATATGTTGTGTAAATCTTCTATAAATATTAATAGTTAATTTGAACTCTGTAATAGCTGTTTGATTAAATAGTGCAATATGCATGTTGTATAAATTATTTGACATTTTCAAAACTAGAAATAAAAGTAATTTTTTTCTATAATGCTATAAAATACATTTTTTTTTTTTTTTTTTTTTAAACCTTTATTTATATATTGGGCTTAATTTTAATATTAATAAATTGATTTTTCTTTTAAGAGATTTTTTAACACACATTTCTTCACATTTTATATATATAATGAACATACTATTAGTGATTAAATAATCTTGCTTTTTTTTTTTCCCCTTTCTTCCAAACCTAGAAATAAGTACTTCAAAGAATCTTATTTTTTCCATTGATGGGTGGAGCTAATGCTGCCTTTGTATAGCATTAGCCTCCAGCATTAGGTTATGTAAATTTCTTAAAATACCAAATATATTTTAATTTAAAAGTTATATTTTAATTTTAAATATTTGCTCAAAATTACTATAGTTCAATTAACTTATATTTTGATAATATGTTCATAATTGCCTAACTGTATATAGGATGTCCCAAAAAGTTTGAAACATTCTTTATTTGTTAGAGATAAGTCAGTAATGTAAATTGAAATTCAAAATAAAGTTGGAATAAAGACTATGTTGAGAAAAAATTCTGCTCATTAGGTCTCAAATGGTTACTTTTTAAATTTTTATACCAATTCTATGTATATTTTGTCAGTCAGAAAATTTTTATGTTTTATTAAAAGGTCATTAGAAAAAACTGCGTTACTCTATCATTAAAACCAACTGAATTAATTGTAACACAAAAAAATACTGACTTATTCACTTTCTCGTGTCGCTCAAAAAGCTTTTTTTTTCACTGAAGATAGGGAATATATACAAATATATAATGGAGTTTTTCAGATCTTAAATAAGATAATATGTGTTAAAGAAATGCCAAATGCATTTAAATAAGGCCTATAATCAGAAATAAACTGTTGTCTGCCTTTCTAAGATTCGGAAAGAATGTGGACTTTGATTTCATATTATTTAAGTTGTATTGAAAAGAAAAATTGAAAATAAGTAATTAAAAAAAAAAAAAAAAAAAAAAATTGCTTCATTTTATTATGCAGTTTTAAAAAATTAGGTACGAACATATTTGTAATGACTAAATTACATTTAAATGGATGGGGGGGGGGGATGTCTGAGTTAACTTGTCAGAACATCATTTTGAAAAAACATGTTAAATTAGAAGTTAAAGTACAATTTAAAGATATATGTATGTTTTCTTTTTTTTTTCTTTAAATGATGATGTTGCATTAAAAAAAAAATAAATAAATAAATAAAAAATCTAGTTGACCAAATTTGTCTAAAAGGGTAATATAAAATTTTAAAATGTGTAACTTTTTAAAAAACAACAGAAAAAAAATTCTATTAGTGTGGTTTTATTTCATATCTTATTTTGAAAACTTTTGCAATTTACATTGCCCATATGTCTCTAATTGGTAAAGAATTAAACTGTATTTTAAATGTTTGGGGTACACTTTTCATTTCTCATATAAATCTTTCATTGAATTTTCTATGACATAAATAGCTTCAATACTTTTAAATTTTACAATAAACTGTTTAACTTAAATTTTAAGAAAATTTCTATTAATTTCAATTCAACTAGTTTTACTTTAATGTTCATATTAACAATGATCTGCCATGTAGATAATTTTTTATTACAAATTCTAATTTTTATTTGATATAAGATGTATATAATTGTGTGTATGCAAATAGGATTTAAAGTGGTTTTATTGAATGTTTTTACTCAATTCAGTGTGTTGATTAAAAACAGTATTCCGAAATTTTATCCGTGAGTGTGAGAATTATATGAATAGAAATCCGTGAAAGGTTATAAATCGAAAGTTTATGCAATAAATGACTTAATGAAAATTTGTATGAATTATTAAAAAATAACAAAGAATGGTAGTAGAAATTTGTAATTTTGTATTTTTCAAAGTGATGTGCTTACATCTAAATACCCTCTACTTTTTCATTTCACAAGCTGTGTACTTATTATATTTTGGGGGATTCCAAATACAGTAGAGTCACTATATTCAGATTCAGTAATTAAAGTTTCTCATAAATGCAAGTTTTTTTTTTCTTTGTGAAAATAGTGCAAAAAATTTAATACACCATTTAAACTTACAACAGTTACCACATTCTTAATCTAGATTCAAAATTAAATATAAATGATTTAAATTTGAAGCTAGAGGATCTAGAAATCACAAGGAATTCCAAAATTCACCTAAAAATTATCAGTGAAACTACATATAAAAAATGAAATTTTTCCTTAAAAAAAAAGATGAAAATATAAAGACGTTTCAATTTTTTCTCTCTTCTGTCTAAAACATGGTGAAAGACAATATACAGTAGTCGCTCAATCAACTGGGATTTGGTTATCCTGGTTGCAGATTATCTGGAATACTGAAAAAAAAAAGGGGGGGGGGTCATATTGAACATTATTATCAATATTTGCATATTGAACTTTAGCTGTGCTATTTGTAATAGCAAACTTTTATAAGATAATAACAGCACTGCCCAAATTAATTTAGCTGATTGTTTGTTTACTACTATTTTTAGCTTATATATATATATATATATATATTACACAGAAAAGACTCTTTATTTATTATTATTATTAAGAATTGCTAAGTACTATATCTTTAATTCATTATTTGTTACAATGTATTTGAGCTACAAATGTATAGATAGCTGATGTAATTAAAATTACTTAACTATACCTTGTGTATTTAAGGTATTGAATAACTAAAAAAATAAGTTTTTATTATTTGATTACACAAATATATATATATTTATTTATATTTCATGCAGAATATTTTAAGGGAGTTTTGTTTGTTGCCATTTTTGAATCATTGAATTTTATGTTACTGTTGAAAATACTCATTTTTCGAAAAATGTCATTTTATTATTTACAATGAGTTATTATTTAATGCTGGATTTTAATTTCCTGTAGTTATATATTTACTATATAAATGCTCAAATAACAAAAGTTACTGTACAGGCTTGCATTTAAAGTATATTTTATAATTTTTGTTCAATGTGTTACCATATTTGTCCATTACATGTCTATTGTATATTAAGCATATGCTGTATATTAAACTGATAAATATATTTACTTACAACTTATGTCATTCATAATGTATCTTAAACTGCATATGTTTTTCAGCAACAGTTTTGAGGTCTGATTTTATGTACATACAGAGTATTCAAATGATCTAGAGTAATTTTTAGAATTATTTAAGCAAACTAAAACAGTTTTTTTTTTTTTTTTTTTTTTTTTACAATGTATTGTTGAAAAGGTGATATTAAGGCTATATATCAGTTGTCAGATGATGTACAGCCTTGATGTGCACTCCTTTCTCACCTCCCATATTATCTTATAGGATTTTTGTTGCTTCGTTTTATAAGGATATAGATAAAGTTTAGGATAAAATTTTTTAAGTTCTGTTTTTTCAATATTACTCTTTGATTATGTCGTCTTTTATCAAAATATTTTATTTCATTAAGTACATTTGGGACTCTTAAGTTTGGACCTCTAAATGAAATATATAAATTTATTTATTTATTTTATTTTTTATTTTTTTTTTTTTTTTCAAAAAATGCTCACTAATATTTTATTTTATTAAATAAATGTAGGAGTCTAAGTTTGGATCTCTAAATGAAATAAGTAAATTTAAATTAAACTTTATTAAGAAAGGATTAATTTTATATTACTTAAATAAAATACCTTATACAAAATCCTTTTTATAAGACTTGGCATATATATTTCGGGTACTCCGTACCCATCTTCGGTGCCAAGTGCAAAAACGTCGTTCCTCATCTGTTGTCAAAATTCGTGGTGTACATGCTTTCACTTCACTTCACTTCCCGTTTGGTTCGGTTTCCTGTAAGAACTGCTGTCATACAGCTGGAATGATGCAGTGCTCTCGGTCATTAACCGAGTCATTAACCGTTAATGACTGCATCATTCCAGCTGTATGGCAGCAGTTCTTACAGGAAACCGAACCGAACGGGAAGTGAAGTGAAGTGAAAGCATGTACACCACGAATTTTGACAACAGATGAGGAACGACGTTTTTGCACTTGGCACCGAAGATGGGTACGGAGTACCCGAAATATATATGCCAAGTCTTATAAAAAGGATTTTGTATAAGGTATTTTATTTAAGTAATATAAGTAAATTTATTTTTTCAAAAAATTGCTCACTAAGCTGAAAGATGAAATATTCAAAGAGTAATATTTAAAGCGCAGGATTTGAAAAACTTCATTTTTGAATGAGATATTTTTATAAAACGAAGCAATGAAAATCCTGTTGGATAATATGGGAAGAAACAGAGAACTTTACTGATGTACATCCTTAAGGCTCTAGATGGCACTACTGATTGTGGAATAAGTTCTTTTTTTTCCTAACTTTATCCAAATAATAAAATAATGGAATTAAAAAAACTTTATTTTCTAGAAGTATTATTTGAAAAAACATTTTAAAAATATTTGTTTTCTGTTATAAAAGTAATAATGTTATTCAACTTGTGCAGAAAGCATATTTTTATATCTTAATGTCTCATTTTCAACTGTCTACTGTTCTATATTTAAAAGAGAAAAAAAACATTTGTTTTAGTAAATTTTATTACTTTGTAAAATTTGTCTTAGATCTTTTGGATCTCTCTGTATATGGTGATGCAGTAATGCCTGACTGTGGAGTTAATGATGCACCACTGCCAATTCATATACATATTTATATTTTTAGAGAAATTTTTACAAGAGTTATTAAGTCATCAAAGATGAATGCTAGAGAAGAGTATAGAATATTATATTATAGATATCTAATAAATTTATTAAACTGCAAAAGTATGCGGTTATTTATATGTTGGTTTTTTTATTTGTAAAGATGTATTTATTTGTTGTTCTCATGTATTTTTCTTTATGCATTTTAAAGAAATTTAATTTATTTAATTTTATGTTAATAGGTGATTGGGATATAATGTGAATTTAGAATAGTTGAGAAAAAAATTATTTTTAATGTGTTTGTTTGTTTTTTGTATGCAGTTCAGAAAATCTTATATATGTCTCAGAAGTTTCTTTAAGAAATAAAGAGATTTTTAAAATTATTGCTGAAACATTGTGTGGGTTATTTAAAAATAATAATAATAATAAATAAATAAATAAGAAAATAACTCACATTTTTTTTTTTAATAAATTTATTTTTTTTATTCCGTTAACCATCTGAATGCTGCTGATGGATATATTGGGTCGCTGAGCTGTTCTTTTTTTCTACAATATACTTATAATTAAAAAATATTTAATTATAAATTTTTATAAAATAAATTCACTGTAAAACACGTATAAAACATTTAATTAAAATCGTGTCAAGGCCTTTCGCCCTGAACATCAGGGCATCATCAGGACAGAGCCATTTTAACTAGAAGTACAGTAACTTTTGATTTATATATACAAAAGAACCATCTTGCGGTTACAGTTATTATACATGAAACAGTTGAACACAGATCAATTACAAATGAAACAGTCTGAAAGCATAGAGTCGAGCTTCACTTGGTTACTATGGAGACACTTTTTTTGCGCAACAATTGAGGCCTTCTTAAATATAGTTGAATTCTATTATGCTTCTGTGGAGCAGCTTATAGTCTGTACTAAAAGGAACTTGCATTAATTTAGATCTTTACAAGAAAAAGGAGAAAGACTTGTTTTAAAAGCTGCAACCATTAAGTCACTTTAATGTAGAATTCTTTGGGTAGAAAGTAGAGGCAGTGACTTAACGGTTGCGGCTTTTAAAACAAGTCTTTCTCCTTTTTCTTGTAAAGATCTAAATTAATGCAAGTTTCTTTTACTACAGACTATAAGCTGTTCCATAGAAGCATAATAGAATTCAACTATATTTAAGAAGGCCTCAATTGTTGCACAAAAAAAGTGTCTCCATAGTAACCAAGTGAAGCTTGACTCTATGCTTTCAGACTGTTTCATCTGTTTCATGTATAATAACTGTAACCGCAAGATATTTCTTTTGTATATATAAATGTACTGTACTTCTAGCTAAAATGGCTCTGTCCTGATGATGCCCTGATGTTCAGGGCGAAAGGCCTTGACACGATGTAATTTTAATGATTTTAATTAAATGTATCGTTTTATACGTGTTTTACAGTGAATTTTTTTATAAAAATTGTGGTTTTCTACAGACGCGTGCGGTTATGATGTCTCTATATGAGATGTAATTTTGTATAAATTTTTAGCTTGTGTTTCAAGTTTGAAGGTCTTAAATAATAGTTATAAGGAAAAACCTCTTGGGTCCCATGGTATCCAATTTGGTACTTTCGTAAAATGCTTGTAAAATGAAAAGATTATTAAAGAAGTATAATAAGAAGTCCTTACTTTGAAATTTGCAGCATAAATATTTTTCGGTGCAGTCTTGCACCGAAAAATATTTATGCTGCAAATTTCCAAGTAAGGCCTTATTATTATACTTATTTAGTAGTTTAGAAAACTTTAATTTAAGATTTTTAAGTATGAAAAGATTATGTTTACCAGCATTCAAATTCACGATATCCAATTGAAGAAAGACTGTTTTTAATGTTTTTTTTTTAAAGATTGCACTACTATATTGTGAAGCGATCAATTTTATCATAGTGTAAAATAGCATAAAAGCAAAAAATGTCGAATCGTTGACAAAGAGGAAAATAAAGAAAAATATATCTTTATACTTTTCATTCAAAGAAATAAAATCTGAATGTGTTAGACATTATTTTATATTAAGTTATGTATAATTATTATATTAGAGGTAATTTTAAGAGTTTTAGGTTATATTTTGTTGAAAATATTTAACTTAAGCTTATTAAAATAATCATAATGCTTATTTTTTAATAATCATTATGAAATTTACAAGAATTATTTATAATAGAGATAGTCAATTGGGAAATTTTTTTTGTATATGTAGGGGGGGGGGAGTCCCCCCTCGAGGGGAATAAATTTTCATGATGGGTATCTCTCCAAAGAGCTCGCCAATACCTTTAAAAGGAATGGTTGAACCATCGATCTGCGATAATTTAAATAAAGTTATTGATTTTTTTTTTTTTTTCCATTTTTAACATTTTTTTTTTTTAATGTAATATTGAGAATAAAATGAACTTTTTTTTTTTTTGGATATTTAGTGTTATACTACTTCTCTAATATGGAAATCGTACTGCATTACATGGAAGATAATTTTATTAAATAATGATTTTAATAAATTATTTTTACTGTGTGAATTTGCATAGAAAAATGTAGAAGAAAGTCATGTGGTGGCCGCAACATTCTAGTTTTTTCTCTTTTTTCACTTTTAATATCCATATTTAATCAAAAAAATGCTAGATTTAACAAAAAAATAGTGTTTATTTTATTTATTTTTTTTGGATTATAAAGAGGTTATAATAATGTGCATAATTACATTTTCAATCTCGATTTGAAATATACATTATTATCTTATATTATTAAGTGAGCAATATTTGTATGTATATTTCACTGATCTCGAAAACGGTAGCTCGGACAGTCACGAGATTTAACACAAAGGTGCATCCCGAAGGGTCATTGTGCACATTGAAGTCAGATTTTCGAATTTTTCATTAGATTTTTTTTAATTAATTAAAATGTGAAAATCATAACCTTCTAATTTCTGATAAAAAAAAAAGCCATTTAAATTTTAACATTTTATCCATAATTTAATTGTTGCCAATTTTTTTTTTTTTTTCGACAAAATAATAATAATAATTTAAAAAAAAACGTACATTTATTTAAAATGAGGAAAATAAATCAGAAAGATTAGAAAATAAATTAGAAATATCACTTGCATCGTTACAAATAAGACACCAAATGAAAGGGAAAATTTTTGTAAATCCGATGCATTAAACAGCTTATCAATCGGATGATTAGTTTTTTCTTAATTAATTAAAATGTGAAAAAAAAAAAAACCTTCTGATTTCTGATAAATAAGACATTAAATTTTAAAATTTTATCCATGATTTAATTGTTGCCATTTTTTTCGACAAAATAATAATTTAAAAAAAAACGTACACTTATTTAAAATGAGGAAAATAAATCAGAAAGATTAGAAAATAAATTAGAAATATCAGTTGCATCGTTACAAATAAGATAGCAAATAAAAGGGAAATTTTTTTTTTAATCCGATGCATTAAACAGCTTATGAATCGGACAATTAGATTTTTTAAAATTAACTAAAGTATGAATTTTAGGTGGCAACAGCAGAAGATTGTATGGAAACCGTTAGGAGAAAAAAAATGAAAAATCTGCTTCACATTAAGTCACATGATTTTTAAAAGGGATTAAAAATTGCAGTTTTCAAATTCTTTTAAATTTTCTCTCACGAACACAAAAATATAATGTACAGCCTGTACCCCACAAGACCAACTTGCATTTCAAATTTCATCAACTATTTTGGTTAATAAACAAAAGTTATTATTTTTTTTTTTCAAATTAAGTTTTATTCTATTTTCGAAAAGATTTATGTGATCATAGGTATAATAATATATATAGATCTATCATCCCCATATTATCGTGCAAAGATTTTTGATGCCGAAAAAAAAAGCTTTGGAATCAGCCATTAAGTGGTACTGAAGGAAAAAAAAAAGAATAATGAATTTGAAACTATATCTGGGGCTTTTCATTCACCTTTAGTAAATAAATCATTCATGAATTTTATTTGCTAAAACATTCGTGCATGTTCCCGTGTGTATTCACTCGGGGAAAGACTGCCATATTTTGGTAAAATCGCCGTCTTTTCCCGAGTGAAAAGGAATCACTTTTTTGTCCCCAATGATCAATCTATATATTATTACTATATCTATGTATGTGATACGATAGATTAGTAATTTGGGTTTAAAAATGTTTTTTAAATAGATTATTTAAACTCTATGAACCATATTTTTATTTTATCAGCTTCATTAACAGATCCTGCTGGGCGATTTTTTAAATTTTGGTGTTGAAGTACACCGAATGTTTTTCGACAAGAAGTTTAATATAGCAACAGCCATTTAAATCTAAGTAGCGCATCAAATATATAAAAACATAAATGATTTATTTTTACACAAAATTTACAGAACAAATGCAGTTTTAAAGATAGGAAATTTATTTCAACAAGCACTATTTTAAACCTAAAAAGCATTAAAAATATAAGCAGAATATAAAGGATTCTTATGTATAAACAAAAAAGAGTCTGATAAAATTATTAGCAAAAATAGTCTTCCCCTTTTCATACAAAAAAAAAAAAAAAAATCCATCGCTAATATGGCGACAAAAATTCAAAAGCCGCCAATGGAGCGACATAATAAAGTTGTGTAACACGATAATGTTTACCTATTTATTTATTTTTTTATATAATAATCACTATGCTAATTTATCATACAAACAAATGAACCTCTGTGTGTTACTGCACTCTCACGCTGTCGAACAGAAATATTTGAAAAATTCAAATTAATATTTAAATAAATAAATAAAAATATGTTTAATGGGAAATATATATAACCATAAAAAGATTATTTGTCTAAAATACGGCAGAAATAGCGCTCATAGCATATTGTTACAAGGGATTAAGTCTAAAATGGTGACAAAAATTCAAAAGCCGCCAAAGAGAACTATATTAAGGCTGTACTATCAGGTTTACAACCCATGAATTATATATAAACACAAAAAATTAATTGTCTCATGCGGCAGACGTAGTCGGTCACAGCATATTGTAATATTTGGCGTGAAATTGCTGTCATTTAATGGTTGATTGGATAAACAAAAAAACACATGAAATAACGTAAAAGCAAATATTATGTTGTCTAAACCCAGTTACGTTTGAGTCCAGTCCGAGTTACATGTGAACAACACGTATAGTGTTGTTCACATGTAACTGGGATTCAAATATAAAAGGGAAACTCCAATTTTTTCGATACTATCTATTTCGAAACTGTTATATAATAAGCACCTAAATGGAAGCTCATTGGTAAACTATTGTCGCAGGGACAAGCGCCCGAGTTGCAGTTGATGACCAAATCGCTGCTGAATGCAGCAGGGACCTGTAGCGAGCTTTTGAACAATTTCAGTAATTTATTTTATTTTATTTTTATAAAGCTATATAGAAACAAGTTTCCTTTAAATTTAGTGTCCAGCGAAGCGGGCAAAGCCTGCTAGTGGTACATTAAAAGAACAGTGCCCTGAAAACAATATTACAATTTTGACCTTTTTAAAGGTGGTCAGAGGATTAATTTATTACTCATCAATTTTTATCATAATCCTGTAATTGTGCACCATTGTTTGATATAGCTTATTCGTAAGCGCTGTTGTTTTTTCCATTATACACTATAAACTTTCCCATAGCTACCAACTTCTGCTTTTTTCAGAATTCTTCTGAATTTTCAGCATATTTTACATTTTACATACCGAAAATACTTTTTTTTTTTTTCATCTGAATTTTGCCAGAATTTAATTAGCAAATATGCTTTAGCTTGTTTAAGGTGCTATGATTTAAAAAAAAAAAAAAAAAAAAAGAAAAAAAAAACTGATTTCTTTAAAAATCATCTGAATTTCACCAGAATTAATTTGTTTAAAGTGTTGTGGTCATATGTACAGTGTGATTCAGAATAACTGTCAGTACTTTTTTTGAGCATATATTTTAAAGTTATTAATAGTATTTTAATATAATTATTTGTTCCTTTTGTACAGGTACTTATTTCTTAATGAATTGGCATACACTATTGTGTAATTTAGCTAATTTTATTTTGTCCTTGATCATGGATAGAAAAGCTTGTGAAAAAATTGTTTTTGAAAAAACCGTCTCTAAGCAATATCTTAAATACAGCTGAAACAATTGAGAATCAATGAAAAATTCAGATTTATGACTTTAAAATTATACAAGGAGACAAGTACATGGGAAATTCATCATAAAGGAGGACGAAAAAGAAGTGCATGAGTAAAAGAAATTGTAAAATTTGTAAGTGGAAGGATTTGCCGAAATCCTTCATAATCAAGACATCAAATTGCAAAATAGCTTCATATATTCAGGTTTTCGGTGCAACGGTTTTTAAAAAGCTATTGAGTATGAAAGCATGTATAAAAGAGAGAAATCATGATTTGTCTGAAAAGTAGAAGAAAGCAAAAGCTCAACAAATTTGACAGTTGTCGAAGCAGCGTGCAGAATGCAAAATCATATCTTCAGATGAAAATTTACTTGTCTTGTAAGATTCCCACAACCAACAAAATGGCAGTATTTTCTTAACACGGCTTATTGATGTTCCCAAAAATAATGATGATCCAACATTTCCAAAATGTGTCAAAAGTTATAGTTTTGGAGGTTTTCCAAAAAAGAAAAAAATTCTCTCATTTTCATCGATCAATGAATGAAAGTTAACACAAAATTGAGTTACAACAGTATCTTAAAAAACCATTTGAAATTTTGTAGTAAACTTAATTTTTTAAATATTTTATTTTACTAACAGTTATTCTAAATTCCGCTGTACAGAGATGAAAGAGTTCCATCAAAAGGTAGATTTCCACCTTCTTGAGAGTATTTGGATCAAACTATGTATTGATGCAAAAGTACAAAGAAAATGATGTAAGTATATGGGATGGTAGGGAGTGAGGGTAAGGCTTGTTCATAAAATATTTAGAGCAGCCTGTTAAAAAGAACCTTATAAAAGGAAAAAATAAAATTATATCTCCTAAAACTATTGAAGAACTTATAATTAGAAAAAATGAAGTAAACTTATAATTAAAGGCATTTAAATTAAAAAAAAAACCTAGCATTACTTTGTGCATCGTTTTAGATCTTTCAAACCGGGTACCCGGTCCTCTTCAGAAACGGCAAACTTCTGTGCTGGAAACTTGAGACTGAGTGATCCTCTGTTGACTTTGTCAGCAGGTGGTTCGTATGCAACGACAGTGGAGCAGTAGCCCCAGACAGAGCATGGAGCCACCTGCTGACAAAGTCAACAAAGGATCACTCAGTCTCAAGTTTCCAGCACAGAAGTTTCCCGTTTCTGAAGAGGACCGGGTACCCGGTTTGAAAGATCTAAAACAACGCATGAAGTAATGCTAGGTTTTTTTTTTTTTATTTATTTAAATGTCTTTAACTATTGAAGAATTTTTCAGTTTTATGCCATTTCTTTTATATTATAATAAGTATTTTATTCTAGAAAAAAGTAAAAGAAAAAATTATAGTAATTTATTACTATGCATTAAACAATCTTAAAAGGACTTCAAATCATAATTGCTAAAACTTATACCTTACACAAAGTGTACCTTACACTAGTCTGTTATAATAAAAAATTGTTAAAAGAAGAAATCAACCCTATTAAAGAAATAACTATTAAGGCCAACTACAGTAAAAATCTCATGAATAATATATACAAAACACATTTAAAAGCCTTAAATATTTTCAATAACGCTAAAAAAAATAAATAAAAATAAAAATCATGAATAAAAATTTCTAAAATAAATCTACTTTCACCACTTTTATTCCCTTTTGTAATGGTGCTACTATAAAAATTAAAAATGTAAAGCTCAAAAATTGAATATCAATATTCCAATAAAACCAAATAAAAATATTTTTCAACATCTTCGTACCGAAAAAGATCGAATTAATTATAAATCAACCGCAGGTATCTATAAAATTAATTTCGAATACGAAAACAGTAAAAAAGCCTGTTACATTGGGATGACGAAATGGTGAATAAAAGACTGTGAAAAGAACATCGTGCTGACTTAAAATATAACAAAATAACCACTGCTTTATCCTCTACTCATAATACTAACCCCATAAACTTAAATTCTCTTAATATCCAAAAAGTAGCCCCTTTTAATAACCATCATTATGCACTAAAACGTGAAGACCTTGAAATAATTACTAATACCCAATCTGTAAATGACCGGGAGCGTAGTGTCATTCCCGCAATCTGGCAAACACGCAATGGAAAAGGGCAATGAAATGAAGAGAGAGACGAAGGCGAAGAGAAAGCAACAATGAAAGAACAGTCACTAAGCACAAGGAAGATGGATACAGTGTATCCAAAATATATTTGTGCAACAGAAAAGGATACTTTGTGTAAGGTATAAGTTTTAGCAATTATAATAATTTATTATTTTTGAAAATGTAATAAAATTAAGTCAGATAAAAAGGTTCATAAAAGAAATAAAAATAATAATAAATAAATAAAAATGATGTGTTAGCTCTAAATGATCTTTTGTAATTTTTTTTTTTATTTTTTTGTTTACTTTTGCCTATTTTTATACTGGTACATAGTAATCATAATGTTTATCTTTAAATGATCAATTACATTTCAAATTTCAATGTGAAATAACTCTCTTAGTACATTTTAAAAATTGTACATTAAAAACAACATTATCATTTCTGTTTTTCAAGGTGGTCAGAAGTTTAAATGGAGGAAAAGCATTTGGATTGACTACCTATCAAAAACAAATTGAATGAATTAAAATTATTTTTAAAAAAGGAATTACTCATCGACTGTATCCAGAGGGGAGCTCGCAAAGCTTGATCTACCCCCCCCCCCCCCTGAAATTTTCAAACAAATTTTGTCATTTAATAAAATTAATAATTTAAAATTTTGTCATGTTCAACTGACCAAATAAAAAACTGTAAAAGAGGATTTTCATTTTCTCCACAATATCTTATTTTGTTTGTTTGTGAAACACTATTTATTAGCAAATTTCTATCTTGTGAAGTCTAAATTATCGAAATGCATATTAGTTTTTCGTAAGAAACACTAAAAATGAACTTTACGTACTTATTGTTGAACAAGGTAATTTATTTCTTTTAACACTTCTCTTGCCAGAAATAGTGTTTTAGTCCTTTGTAAGATAAAAAATTTGCCAATCACAAAGATCATAGTTGCATATGGAACTTCTAGTTTTCTCAATTATGCATGCAGTGTACATTCAATCAAGTATAACTATAAGTTTAAGGGGGGGGGGGGGGAAACAGCCAATATAAAGTCGATTTTACAGAAAGACATGTGATGGAAGATGGTACTATCTAATCCTACTGAAAGCAAAAATGCCAGTACTGACTTCTCAGAGTACAGCATTCAACATGCATACTTGCAGCTAAGGCAGTCAGATGAATGTCTAGACTCCCAAACCTTTATCGAGCTTTGACTGGACCAGGCTCTAGTGGGTACATGTGGTCCATAGGTGTTCCTTACCCCTTCCAAAAAATTTACGTCAAGTATGGTCAACATGCCGCTTTTCTGGACATGCTATCATCTTCCCAGGTACTGTCAAGAAAATTTGGTCTCAATTTTCCTTATTTTCTGAAAGAAAACCGAAGTGCTGAACCCACTTGCAGAAAAAGCCATCGTCTGTGGCCATGAATCACCACTATCATTCAAACTGGCACACAACTGCCATTGTCTGTCACCATGCACTTATATAACTAAATAACATTCGCAGAAGGATTACCACAATGAATCTCTCAGGGAGATAAACCAACTGCATGCAATTGTATATCCCCAAGCAGTACAACAAGTATTGTCCCCTGCATTCGAAAACATCAAATAAGGTATTGAACTTCCATTGGTGTAAACCACAGCTCTCACCCTTGGCCAAGTGCAAGAGGAGAGGAAATACTTTTAAAAAAGCATATACATAAGGTCTGAGCCAAGGCTCCCTGTGTTCGACATACCTCTTAAGAGATCTAAGAGGGTCCTGAATCCCAAGCCCAATAGCAGATTTTTTTCTTTCAATCTGTGACAACTATTTACGTATTATAAAATAATCTGAAGGATAATTTCATAATAAGTAATAGGATTCAGTAAGCATATTTTTATTACAAGTTTGCATTTATCTTATATTACTTAATCATGACAGTTAGTTAATCAGATGCAGAAAGATCGGAAAATTCAAGACTTTTGCAAGGCGTTTGCTCACCGATTCATTAGCGGGAGGAGGGGGGGGGGTCACAAAATTTATAAGTGTGAGATATTCAACAATTCTACTTCTTTACAGGTTCTAGTATCTAATAGAGTAAGCTTAAAAAAAGTTTTGACATGTTATGGATGGAGAAAGATTAGAAACCACGATACTTCTGCAGTGTATTTGATTGACGGTCGTTAAGGGGAGGCGGGAAATAAAAAATTTATGTATGTCAGAGATATTGAACAATTTTATTTCTTTATAGGTTCTGGAGTCTAATTAAATATGTTTAAAAAGAACATTGACAATTATGTTGTGGATGGAGAAAAATTGGAAATCACAAGGATTCTGTGAGGTGTTTACTTGTCGATCATTAGCAGAAGAGAGAGGGGAAGGGGGGGGGGGACTGTCACAAAAAATTAAATGAGTGACAGATATTGAACAATTATACCTCTTTATGGGTTCTAAAATCTAATAAAACAAGTTTAAAATGAAGATTGACATTTATGCTGTGGATGGAGAAAAACTGAAAATCACAATCTTTTTTACCAACATCATGAGACTTTGAATCTCTGCACAATACTATTTTGAAAATAATCTGTAATGTACGTCTCGTGTTTCACATTTTCTGCTATGGGGAACCCAAGTGGGTATAAGCTGTGATTCACAACTTAGGAAAACAAGTAGAATAAGTGGCTCTGCTAGCTACACCCCTGGCAGCCCTTAAAAAAACCATATGTCATTTAAATATCTTTGCTAAGATCATCACAGAGCAAACATATCTGAGTCTGATGCAGAATGCGGTGGTAGGCTATCACTCCACTGTTCACTTTCCATATGATAATCAGTGATGACGCGCAACCACAGTTGAAGATACATTGCGTCACATGAGATACCTGTGGATTTCCTGCAATTATTTGTTTTTAAGTTAAACTAACAACAGATATATACACAGATCAACTACTGAAAATTCATTTTTCCTAGTCAGGAATTCAGGAAATCTCGAAACACGGAATTATAGCAAAACTAGTTGGCATAGGTGGACTCTACTCAGTTCCCCACCATATTTATGTTCACATAAATTTCTAGTGCGAGACATATTATAATCATGTTAAAAAAAAATGAATTTGACCAAAGCTTGATACAGTGACAGAACAAAATCCCCGCCTAATAGGCTATCCACCGTTCACTTCGATATATTTATCTTATTCTAATCTATTAATTTATTTTATCTGGATCAATTCCGTTGTTCAGTTTTCATGCAACTATTTCCAATGCAATAATCCTCAAAATTCATATTTATATGAAAAATTTACAATTTCGCTATGTTGATAAAATCGTAAATTACGAATAATTTACGAAATTTTCCTATTAGAATATTTGTATTCAATCATGTTCAAACAAATATCATAAATGTAATTTTGAAGTTGTCTAATGTATTTAGGATCCTCAAAATGGAAGTTTATGCTCAATTTTGCCTTATTCTGACATGTTAAGGAAATCGTAAATTCCAAATAACTTACGAATTTTTTTTAAATTGGAAAAATCATAGTCTATGATATTCATGCCAGTATCCTAAATAATATTTCGAAAGTGGTTTGACATCTTTACGATGAAAATATTCCTCAAGATTCACGTTTATGTGAAATTTTGCTCTAATTTGACATGTTAAGAAATTCGTAAATTTCCAATAACTTACGAAATCTTTATATTGGAAAATTTATAGTCATTAATATTCATGCCAGTGTCCTAAATAATATTTCAAAAGTAGTCTGACATCTTTAGGATGAAAATATCTCTAAAAATTGGCGTTTATGTGAAATTTTGCCCTATACAGCCATGTTAAGAAATTCGTAAATTTCCAATAACTTGCGAAATTTTCAAAGTAGCCTATTTATAGTTACTGATGTTCATTCCGGCATCAAAACTGATATTTTAAAACTGGTCTGACAGTTTTACAGTAAAAAGTGTCCATTTAATGCACGTTTAAGTGAATTTTTGTCCTATTCTCCCATGTTAAGAAAATCGTAAATTTCTAATAACTTACGAAGTTTTCAAATTCGAATGTTGCAAATGAATAGGGTTCTTGCCAGTGTCGAAAGTAATATTTTAAAACTGATCTGACCTCTCTGCGACAATTTGTTCTTGAGATATCGTGTACACAGACTAACAAACTAACGGACTGACCCACTAACAGACTAACACACTAACAGACTAACAGACACCCTACAGACAGACACCATAGAAATTTTGTCATTTTCGGATTCCTCACACTTGAAAACGTGTAAAATAGTCAAAAAACCGAGGTCGAAAATTTTCACGATTACCTAAGTTCCCCATACCTATAGTATGATGGGGAACTAAAAACAGCATTGAAATTTCAAACTAAACTAATACTTTGTTTACTATAGACAATGAGAAAGTGACTATCATCTCTCATTGGTTTTCTTAGACTTGGTAAATTTAATAAAGCACTTCCATTAATTACATTGAATATAGAAAAGAATGCATTCATTACATTTTGGGTATATATTAATGTAAATTTTATATAAACTACATAGTGTACTTAAATTTAGCTAAGTATGAAAAACACATAAAACAACTTAAAATGTGCTTTCAGCAATTTCTAAGTACAGTTTTAATATATCAGATTATTGTTCCCCCCTTTTAAATGAATAATAAATTATTTTCATATCTTATCCTACACTAAACTTGTTTTTATGCATACATGACTTCTGACTTAATATGGAGGGCAGCCCTCAGCAGGATACTGAGAGCTAGGTACATCAACCAGAAGTCTGGTCTGTTGTACCTAAACCCAAAAAGAATTCTTAGGAGAAAAGTCTTATAGCTGAAGCAAAGTTCAGCAGACACCTGACAGGAATATTCTACAACTCCCAAGGCTCAATAATATGCCGACTAAGATGCTGAAACTTGTGAGCAGAAAAGGCCTCACAGTCACATAAAATGTGCCGAGCTGTCATATCAAGACAACAACCACGACAAATGGGATCAGAACTGATACCCATAACGTTCAGATGCCTCTCAAAGGTACAGTGACCAGTAAGAACACCTATAATTTTACTCAAACCATTTTTTTATGCGTATAAAAAATATATGTTCATTTCATTTTGTTCAGTGTAGTCTAAAGATATTAAACTGTACCTATCAGAAATTTCCCCCTTAGATGTAATGCATTTGAATTCTTTTGGATGTCCCTGTACACAAACTATTTTTTCAATTTCAATAACAAATTTTAAGTAGCTTCACTATGTGATACTGATTTATAATATCGAGTTTTGATTTCTTGCTTATATTTGTTTTTGAGTTATACTGATAAAACACACACATAGACCAACTGATAAAAATATTATTTTCGGATTCAGGAAGGAAAGAGAAAGGAGGGGGACATATAAACCTAGCAAAAAATCGATTTTAAAATTTTACCCCGAAACAATGCTTTTTTTAGGTTGATTTCTTTAGAAATCGACCTATTGCAATCACTTCGTTTATCTATATACTAGCTGACCCGTCCGGCTTCGCACGGATGAACAAATTTTAGTTAAAGATGGATCGGAATGTAAAAAATCAAGAAAGATATCAGTTTATATGTAATAGTCAGGCAATATTATTAACTAAAAAGTCAAAATATAATTTTACAATTTTTTTTAAATACTTGTTAAATGTTGGCAATTTTTACCTAATGTTATTTATTTATTTATTTCATAAAAAGAAACATTTCTTTACTCATGAATAAAAAATATTGAAAAATAAACCTATGACATGAACATGTTTTTGATAAAATTGACGTCATAATAGCTTTAATTATTATTTATTTGTTCATCTCACAAATATATTTAATATTTTCCATAATTGATGGTTATTTTAATAATGTATATATTAAGGGAGAAATCAATAATATGAAACAATATTCGTACAATATGTACTGTTACAGAATCTGGTGTGAAACAACCACACGACTTCCATTACCCACTATTACACGTATTATATACAATTTTTTGGAGATGTTATATGCATTTTTTAAGATTTTCCAGTAAGAGAAACTTGATACACGTATAAAAGACACATACAACAGAGTTTATATAGCGAGTTAAAAAAAAAAAAAAAAAAAAAAAAAAAAAAAAAAATAGATAGTTATTTTTTTAAACACGAATTTCCGAGATCTAAAACTGAACTACCTAATCATGGATGACCGTTAATATTCCTGTAATAAGCACGTAATACTTGAGGAAGGTTATCTAAGTTGGATTAATGAAACAATTTTCAAGAAAACGTTAGAGCCGTTTTTGAGATACCAACTTTTACCAAAACTTAGCATCCTCAGTTATTGACCGGAAAACAATAATTACATACTAAAGGATATTTAATAGGAAGTTAACATGGCGAGTTTGAAAAAAATCCGTACAGGCGTTTTTAAAGGAACACACTTGCGACATCTGAAATTGAGTTGTTCATAGAGGACGTCTATCAATTTTCCTGAACTAACCAACTATATCATTCAAAAGGGCATCTAATAGATTGTTTATATAGCAACTTTGAAGAAAATCGTTAGAGCTGTTTTTCTGATAAAAGCTTACGGTCCCATTTCTGGTTTTAGATGACCCAATTCTGGTTTTTCAAGTTTTACGAAAATTTGGAAAAATTATCTGTACTCCAGACCAGAATCAATTGTGAAGTTTCGTAGTTCTATCTTTATTAGTTTCGGAGATATGACAGCCAGAAGATTCCACACATACATACACACTCAATGACCCATTGCCAAATACTACTTTTTTGGACTCAGGAGGCCTTAAAACGTGTAAATCAGGTGAAACTCTATATCGAAATTTTGGACCGAATATAATACTTCCACTACCTACGGTAGTGGGATAATTGAAGTAGAAACATAGATCTCGTATTTAATACGAAAATATACAGATTTTCGTATTGCGCTTTCGATCGCCAAACACAAAAATCGCCAAGGACGACAGATATCAAATCTATGCTTTGTTTTCAATTAAAATATTGAAAATTTGAATTAAAAATTTATTTTACCAAAATTTATTATAGACTCTAGTACTTAGAGACAGTGTAACCTTTGATTAGTTGAAAGGAAAAAAAAGAAGGAAAAAAAAAATCGGCTTTTTAGTTCTAGCGATCGTTATCTACATATATACATAAACCTTTCCTCTTTATATACTACTATAGATGGAGCATAGCTAGATTAAATAGGTTTCTAATCAACATAATGTAACTCAAATAATTAAATGCTATTTGCATTTCAGTAATGGTTGTATGCGCTGTGTATATTGAGCTACTTGTCATAACTATTAGTTGCTAAAAATAGTCGTCAAATAAATTTAAACTTCTCAATTATTCTTTTAAAAAATCCATAATGAAATGCATATGATATTTTTTTAATTCACTTTTTATATTATTATACGCAAAGCGAAGTGTGACGTCACAGACCGTCCATTGATGCAAGAAAATGATTTCCTATGTTAATCGCCCATTGGATTTTTTGTAAAAAAATATTAAAAATCGAGGAAAATTATTTCCCGATTTTCAACCTCATATTTGGGTATATCTATGTATTAGTTATCATGTGCATGTGTTAGATTGAGTTATTTTGCTGTCAAATTGACAAAATTTTAATTTTAAATTAAAAAAAAAACTGTTGTCCTTGGCGTTTTTGTATTTGGCGATCAAAAACGTCATACAAAAATATACGTGCCAGATATATATTTTCATAATATGTGTTGTACGAAATATTGTTTCAAAAATAACCATGATTTTTGAAATAAATTAAATGACGCTCGCCAGATAATTTGGCAATTTTTTTTTTTTTCTGCCAAGGATGACCGATATCAAATCTATTCCGCTGCAACATATTAGTATCTTATATCAGATATTTTATTTAGACATTTGAAAACAAATTTGACTTCAAATTATGATAGAATATTTATCATTTTCGTTTTAATTAGTATATTAGTTGGATATTTATTGTGTAAATATCATCCTCTGAAATGAAATGTTTATGTTTTCAACCGAATATGGAACCAAACTTAATTCAAAAACTGGTGTACAATCGATAAATAGATTTTAAAACTTCTTTACACACCATAAATTTTAAGCTAGCACAACCGGTTTCGAAAGGACTTAGCCTTTCTTCATCAGGTGCACAAAACACGTACTGCTGCCTTGGAGGCAAAAGCAAAAGTTTAAAAATCTATTTATCGAATATGGAAGTTTGCCATTTTCCCCCCTAGAGTTTTGAAATTTAAAATTCAAATTTTATCAATTTTACAACAAAAACAACTTAATCTAACACATGCACATGATAACTAATGGATATCTATACCTAAATATGGGGATTAAAATCGGAAAAATTTTTTTTTCGATTTTTAATAATTTTTTACAAAAAATCCAATGGGCGTTTAACATAGAAAATATTTTTCTTGCATCCACGAACGGCCAGTGACGTCATAACTTCGCTTGCGTATTCGCGTGAAAATATATTTTATTAAAAGTCGAAAAATAAATTAACTCGTAAATTTTTTAAGGCAACAATTATAAATTAAAATAAATAATTTTATAAAAGTTTAGAAGTTAGAATTTCTAATTTTATTTTATTTTATTTTATTTATTTATTTTTAAATTCCAATTTCGTTTACTCACGTCAGTTTAAACATTAATGCTTAGATCATTATATCATATCATATCATATCATATTAAGTTATATTATCAGAAAAATAAACACTTTTAACGCTATATTGACGTCAGATTTAACGTGTAAATTTAACATTTCGCGAAGTTTTATATGAATTTCAATTTAATTCACGTGCAAATATATTTCTTTTCTTTTCATGTCAAGATATTTTGAAAACAAAATGAACATGTACTAAATGTTTCTTTTATGTTGGCAGCAGCTAATTTTTTTAATATTTCATTATTTCCATTTCTATTATGGCTTTTATGGGGATTTTAATTAAAATGCTCACATTTTAAACTAAAATTTATTTTATCAAAATTAAATATAGCCTATAACAATCAGGCATACTGTAGCTTTTGGTCAGTGAAAGAAGTTTTTAAATCGGTTCAGTAGTTTCAGAGATTACCCTCCACAAACATACAATTTTTTGCGCTTTATATAATGATATAGATATATATATCTATCTATCTATAATGAAAATTTTGTCATCACGATAACTCCCGAAATAATACTCGAAATGGAACCAAATTTGGACAGTGAACTGACCTTATAAATATCTTGGATGAGTTCGTTAACCAAGTTGCTCCGACATTTTGTTTTCAAGTGGCAGCCACTTGAAAATTTCATACCGACATTGTAAAAAGCATATTTAAAGCAAGATTTGCTTGAATTTTGTTGTAAATACAGGCCACATAAGGATCTCAATGAAGTTTATCCGCCATTTTTAATAAAGTGGCAGATATTTTAAGTTAAGTGGAACCACTTGAAATCAGGCTACCACTTGAAAATTTAAAATCACTATAACTTCCGAAATAATACTCCAAATCGATCCAAATTTAGACAGTGTCTTAACTTATCTTATAAATATCTTAGATGAGTTTATTAACCAAGTTGCTTCGCCATTTTGTTTTCAAGTGGAGACCGCTTGAAAATTTCAAATTCAAATTGTAAAAAGCGTATTCCGAATTTGTTTGAAATTTGATGTAAATATAGACCACATATGGGTCTCAATGAAGTTTATTAATGAAATTTATCCGTCATTTTTAATAAAGTGGTAGATATCTTAAGTTAAGCGGGGCCACTTGAAATCACTCTACCACTTGAAAATTTAAAATCAGAATAACTTCTGAAATAATACTCCAAATCAAACCAAATTTGGATAGTGTCTTAAGTTATCTTATAAATAACTCAGATGAATTTTTTAACCAAGTTGCTAAGCCATTTTGTTTTCAAGTGGAGACCACTTGAAAATTTAAAATTCAAATTGTAAAAAGCATATTCCGAATTTTTTTAATTTTGATGCATACATAGATTATACAAGTGTCTCAAATAACTTTATTAATGAACTTTATTCGCCATTTTTAATAAAATGGCGGCTATCTTAACTTAAGCGGGACCACTTGAAATCAGGATACCACTTGAAAATTTAAAACCATGATAACTTCCGAAATAATACTCCAAATGGAACCAAATTTGAACAGTATCTTAACTTATCTTATAAATATCTTAGATGTGTTTGTTAACCAAGTTGCTCCGCCATTTTGTTTTCAAGTGGAGACCACTGAAAAATTTCAAATTTAAATTGTAAAACGCGTACTCCAAAATTGATTGAATTTTGATGTAAATACAGACCACATAAGGATCTCAATGAAGTTTATTAGTAAATTATATCCGCCATTTTTAATAAAGTGGCAGATATCTTAAGTTAAGCGGGACCACTTGAAATCAGGCTCCCACTTGAAATCTTAAAATCACGATAACTTCTGAAATAATACTCCAAATCTAACCAAATTTGGACAGTGATATTATCATACAATTATCTTGAATGTTTTCACTGGGCAACTTGTCCGACATCTTTTTCTTAAGTTCCAGCCACTTGAAATCACACTGCCACTTGAAAATATGCCATCACGATAACTTTTAAAATACTAAATGGATTCAAATAAAAGTTGGATAGTGAACTTATGGTTCAAATATCTATGATAAGTTCACTTGGTGACTTGATCCGCAATTTTATGTTCAAGTGGCTGGCACTTGAAAATTTGTCAATATAGTAACTTTAGTAATACAGAATCGATTCGCATCAAATTTGGGTAGTGGATTTATCTTTCAAATATCTCAGATAAGTTCGCTGGGCATCTCACTCAGCTTTTTTTTTTCCAAGTGGCGCCACCTGAAAATTTCTTATGACGATAATTTTTGAAATACTGATTTAATTTGAAATAGAACTGGACAAGGGACTTATACAAGTATACTGGATAATTTCACTGGGCAAGTTGTTTTGCCATTTTGTTTCCAAGTTGCAACCACTTAGACTGCAACTTGAAAATTTGCCATAAAATTAACTTTTGAAACACGGCACTGATTTAAACCACAGTTGGACAATGAACCTATGCTTCAAATACCTTGGATATGTTTGCTGGGCAACATGTTCCGCTGTATTGTTTCCAACTGGCGGCCACTGGAAAATTTGTTATCGCGGTAACTTTAGAAATACTTAATCAATTCAAATCAAAGTTGAAAAATGGATTTATCTTTTAAACAACAAAAATCTAGAAAATTCACGTAACTCGTGAACCAGCAAGTTATTGCGTCCATCTTTGGTATATTGATTATAAGTATTTTCTAGCCAAAAATCGCCAAAAAAGTCGCCATAGGGGAAACGTCGCTAAATTTGGCGCCAAATCCATTACTTGCATTGCTGGATCTTTTTAATGCGTTTTTAAGGAAAAATTAGGCTATTTTAGAGCTAAAATAAGCTAGAAATGCTGAAAACTAACATTTTATCAACTTACAAATTGAAAGAATTTCTACAAAAAAAATTATTTTCAAATTTGAAACGCTATTTTAGATGAGGAACTTTCTCTGCCATTTTGATCGAAGTGCCAGCCACTTAATTTTTCAACACGATGACTTTTGAGATTTTGAATTAATTCGAACTATATGCGTGTACAGTAGACTTATCTCACAAATACATTTCATATATTTGTCAACTTATCTCACCCTTTTGCTTCCAATCGCCGGCCACTTGAAAATTTTAAATTCACATAAAAAGGTATTTATGAACCGATTTGCTTAAAAATCATTATGTGCATAGCCTACATCAATATTTCTACCAAATGCATTAATAATTTGTAGCCGCCATTTTCAAACAAAATGACGGCTACTTGATAAGGAAAAAGAAATCAACCTACCCTTCCGAATAAGCCGGAAGGTCTTGTTTATCATTATATTGGTAAGAAAATCAGAAGTGACTCCATTTAACTTTCCTAACGGTTATATTAGATAAAGTAAAGTAAAAGAAGTCATTAACCCATTAGTAGTCGCTAGTTGGTCGATTTGCCGCCCATCTTTAAGTGTTGCCAGATTTTTTTATTCAATAGACACCAAAAATTTTTAGAAGTAGTATTTGATATACATAAAACGCAAATAAAATCGAAGAAACGTCGATCACATCACTTCTTAAAATTATTGGTGACAGTTAAATAAAAAGTTCGCAATTTGTAATAGGTGGCGCTGTCTATAGCGACTACTAACGGGTTAAATAAACAAAAGAGAAAATTATAATAGGGTGTTTCAGTATTTTTCTTCATATAGTTATGATGTTTAAATTAACGCTATTCTACTTCAAATAATTTAAGCCCATAGATTATAATGATAAAGAATTTTTCATTGTATCCCTATAAAAATCTATAAGTGCTAGATTCACCAAAATCCATACAGTTTGTGCGAAAGTAACCTATAATTTCTATATAAATTTTCAGCTCAATCAGTTAAGGCATTTACACCGTATCGCATTAAAAAAAATTTAAGCCCATAAGCCATAATAATAAAGAAATTTTCGTTGTCACCCTATAAAAAAACTATATGTGTTAGATTCTCTAAAATTCATACAGTTTGTGTGACGGTGACCTATAACATGTGTATAAATTTTCAGTTTATTTGAATATGGTTTTTAGACACTATCGCACTTTAAATAATTTGAGTCCATAGGCCATAATGATAATGATTTTTTCTTTGTGTCCCTATAAACAAAATATAAGTGCTAAATTCAGCAAAATCAATAGGTTTCGTACTATGGCGACTTATAGCATGTGTACAAATTTTCAGCTCATTCGAACGAAGCGTTTAGATGCTATCTTGTTCACACACACATACATCACCGTAAAAATAGCAAAAAGGAACCCAGGGGACCTCTAAAACGTATAGATACATCAAAATCTTGAAGTCGAATTTTTGTCATGATTACAATACTTACCTTACATAGTTTGTTTAGAAAGTAAAAGAGTTAAATTAATACAATTGAATTATTAGTATGCTGTTCGAATTGTATGATTTAAAATATATATATATATATTTATTTAAGAAAATGCATGATTTTATTTTTATTTTTTTAAGCATGATGACAACTGGGCATACTGATATGTGTTGACAATAGAAAAGAGTTTTATGTAAAGAGATGAAATGAATTCCATATTTATAAAAAGTTCAACTTAAACAATAAGACTAAAATTTACTGGAGCGGAATGAAAAATAAGTTTTACCGTACTTGGTCTATGTAGAATTGTGGGGCTTCTCTGTGAAGCTCTTCAAATATTTCTCAAGTTTTTAAAGCTTTAAAAGTACTGTCTTCAATCATTTTTATCATTATTTGTGAGAGAAAACTGTTTTTCTATCTTTTCTGAATAAGATATTATGGCATAATACCTTTTCCATCTAGTATTGAAGCTTAAATTTTGACAATATAAAGACAGTATGACAAATCCTTAAAAAGAAAAGAAAAATTATATAATCATATGCCGTACTTACCTAGAAGAAGTTTTTCAAATATTTCTCTTTCTCGTGTATATATACAGTAAAGCACCTTGTATTACGTCTTTCAAGGGACTGGCGTAAAAGGAAGCATAAATAAAAAGACGTATAATCGAAATTTTAATCATACCGCTTTGATTACTACAAATTTAATGACACTTAAGCAAAATTTATATGAAAATACTAATTAATAAAGTTTCTTAAGTTAGTAAATGTATATTATCCGCGTTTGTAATGATCGATAGATGGCGCTTTCTGAACTGCAGTTGTTAGTAAATATAATAGCCACGTGTATTTATTATTGTTCTTTCTCCGCCATTTCATCATGGAAAATCGATTGCATAATATGATGATATGCAGTGGTATGATAATTTCACCTTAGCCCACCAGAGGGCGAGCATTTCATTACAATCGCGGATACCTTTTTTTTAAGACGAATAAATAATTAATTAAAAAATAAAAAAAGATTTATTATAAAAAGTGAGAAAAATCATACTATTAATGCATGGCTGGGTACTAATTACATTATGTTACATTACTTAAGAACTATATGAACTCATTTTGAATATTAATTATATATATTGCGTATCTTTAATAATAAGCATACGATTTATGACCATACAGGTAGTTATTTAATAACATTAAAAATCCTTAATATTCATCTGATTTGTTGCTTTATGAGTATTAAAAATTCTGCTGTGAATTCAATTGATTCTTTGATCAGTATTCTTCGATCTTTCCTGTGTTCCTCCATTTAAGATGCTTTCTAGGAAAAATCCGTCTTATTTAGAAAGAAAAATAATGACAGGTCGAGAAATTTTGCGAATTTTAGTAAAGTGGAAAACACGTATAACCGATATTAGATGCATATAAACGAAGAATTTTTGCTTTAAAATGAATAGGAATGAATCGGGACTTCACTAAAAGGACGTATAAATGTAAAAGACGTATAAACGGTGCTTTACTGTATATATATATATATATATATTCATATTTAATTTATTTTTTTCTCTATGCATTAGAAGAAAATATTGGATTCGGGAAAATTTTCGAACTCCGGTTTTCGATGAATTTACGTGTGTTGGGATATCATATCCTGAACAAGATTTGACCATTTTTAGAAAATGTCTGTGTGTGTGTGTAGCAAAATCATTCGTGCTTACGCCTTACTTTGTTCACTTGAGGAAGGGTCGTGTTTTCTTTCGACCCGAAATAATTGTTGCGAGCCTAGCATTTTATGATGTTTATTCAAAGTTTTGTACTTATTACTCTTAAACGCCAGTTATCTGGTGCTTTTCTATAATTATATACAACTGCTTTCTGACAAAAAATAAATAAATAAAATAAAAGATAATCGATGCTAATTAATATAATATTAATCTGTTGACTACACATTTAAAAAAAAAAAAAAAAATCTGGTGTGAAACAACCACACGACTTCCATTACCCACTATTACACGTATTATATGCATTTTTGAAAGATAATGTGATCAGAAAGCATAAAAGTGACCTAAAGAGAAAATCGTTAGAGCCATTTTTGGGATACCAACTTTTACAAAAAATCAATTATTGACCGGAAAACAATAATTACATACAAAAGGATATTTAAAAGTGAGTTAATATAGGGCGAGTTTGAAAAAAAATCCGTACAGCCGTTTTCAA
The DNA here is from genome assembly GCA_963930645.1 of Salticus scenicus. Lineage (NCBI taxonomy): Eukaryota > Metazoa > Arthropoda > Arachnida > Araneae > Salticidae > Salticus > Salticus scenicus. The sequence continues at coordinate 189,615,300 of OZ005658.1, forward strand.
AGGAACGCGCTTGCAAGACCTGAAATTGAGCTATTTATACAGGACGCCTATCAATTTTTCTGAACTAACCAACTATATCATTCGAAAGGACATCTAATAGAGTGTTTATATAGAAAATTTGAAGAAAATGGTTAGAGCCATTTTTGAGATACGGACTTACGGTCCCACTTCCGGTTTCCGATGTCCTACTTCCGGTTAAATTCAATTATTGACAGGAAAACAATAATTACATACAAAAGCATATTTAAAAGTGAGTTAAAATGGCGAGTTTGAAAAAAATCCGTACAACCTTTTTTAAAGGAACGCCTTTGCGAGGCCTGAAATTGAGCTATTTATACAGGACGCCTATCAATTTTCCTGAACTAACCAACTATAACATTCGAAAGGACATCTAATAAAGTGTTTATATAGCAAGTTTGAAGAAAATCATTAGAACCGTTTTTGAGATACGGACTTACGGTCCCAATTCCGGTTTCCGATGTCCCACTTCCGGTTTTTCAATTTTCACCAAAATTTGGAAATTTCATCTGTACACCAGACGTATTTCAATTCTAAAGTTTCGTAGCTCTATCTTTATTAGTTTCTGAGCTATAATAGCCAGAAGATTCTCCACATACATACACACACACACACACACACACACACATACATACACACTGACCAATTGCCAAAAACCACTTTTTTGGACTCAGGGGACCTTAAAACGCGTAAATCAGGTGAAAACCAGATATCGAATTTTCAGACCGAATACAATACTTCCATTACCTACGGTAGTAGGGTAATGGAAGTAAAAAGTGGTACATTTATAATGAAATGGTACTACTATAATACAGTAACCATATTTTTACATGTGGACACCACATTCTCTGAAATACCATACCACAGGACATACACGGAAATCTTCTATGGCGCAATGAGCGCCTTGACACCCGATAATCGCTGTTCTAGATGTTCATTTTAAAAATCCCGCAATAAAAAAGCATTGTAAAACTGGTTCTGAATGATGCGGAATAAGAATTTCGTAAAAATATGTTAAATTACATATATAACAATTAATTCGTTAATTGCGGGACAAATTAATTAAACACGAACTTTCACCAGTCCTAAAAAAATTAGGCACGATAAGGAAAGTAGCTAGCTATATTCATTCGAACCTAATAATCTATTACCACTCATCAGATATATATAATAGAATATATTTCGGATGATATATATCCGATTCGGATTGATAATAATCGGATATATTTCATCAAGTTGTTTTAATCGTCAGCAACATTATTACATTCTTCTATATTCAATAGAAGAAAGTATTGGATTCGTAAAAATTTTACGACTTCTTGTTTTCAGTGGATTTACACGTTTTGAAAGTTCCAGAACACGATTTGATCATTTTTAGAAAATGTCTGTTTGGTTAACAAAACTTTTGTTCCAACTTTATCTTAGGAACTACTGCACAGAATCGCATATAAATTTATATGTAGATTGTAGATGCACCTTCACATACATTAGTGCCTATCAACTTTTGATGCCAATTGCTCAACAGGTGGTGCTGTTATACAACGATTTACGCAGTTTATGAGAAAGATATATTTTAGGTTATACTGAATGTAATTGAACAAAACTTGGTATGTGAAAAAGCCATTATAAGACATTATGCTCGTTCAGTTTGGGTGCATATTGACCGATAGGTAGCGCTGCTATACTACAATTTTCCCCGAGAACGGAAGCACTATGCTGATGTCATTTTGCTGTATATCGGCTAACATGTAACGCTACTACGCTGCAATTTACTCTAAGAATAAAAAGGCTAAATCTTGACTTCTATATATGACTGCACAAAATTTGATTTGTGAGATAACCATTATAAAAACGAAAACTGAACTGAATTAAGTTAGGTGTATATCAGTCTACAGATGGAGTTGCTATTGTGATTTTTCACATGGCTACATCTCAGCATCTGTTGATTAAAATAGCATTAAACAGAGTGATGTAGAAGAAAGTTTTATGATGGCCACAGCATACAAGTTTTCTTTTATATTTTATTTGAATTAGAAATTATACGAAAAAATTTTAAGTTAAAAAATATCATTGCCAATTTAACGACGAAATCCAAAAGATGCTGTAGCGAAGTTTTTTGCAGTTAGTGGCAGGTAGATAAAATATAAGTAGTGAAGTTTCCATTTTCACGATTTCCACAAGGCCATATTTTCGTATAACTGAATCAGTTTTCTTTTTCTTGCGTTGTACGCCGCCAGACATCTGATTTATAGCACTTCCACTAAAATAACCAAGATTCTACCCAGAGGTGTTAAAAAAAGCAAATTCCACCAATCAATAAAGATGGGCACAAAACTGTGCACAAAGTTTTTTTTATTGGTTTGCAGCATAAAATAATAAGAAGGGAAGGTGCCCCAAACGGATAATTTTTTTAGGAACTACATCCGTAGATCTTCTAAGCAGGAGCGATCAGAGGAGAATGATAAAGTTCCAGCCAATTTCAAAAAATCATTACATATTGGCATTTTTATTTCATCGAAAGCAAGAACACATAAACAGAGGTTTTTTAAAGATACGTTACACTGAAATTAAGCTAATAATTTGAATACCCAGAATAGAATTGCCATAATATGATAACCTTACGAAAACTCCAAAATTTCGCCAGACATTCGTTATGAGAAAAGTAAACCGCAAAAATAAAACATAAAAATATAGCTATAATTTAAATACATAAAATATAGCTATAATTTAGTTGTGTTCAAGGATAATTTTGTCTAACTGAATAAATTACGTTAGAAATAAGACTACTATGAGTTAGGAGGAACATAAATAAAATGAGCCATGTGATATTCTTTATAAGACGAAAATATATAATGAGATTTACTTGAAGAATGATTATCTTTTACAATTTTATTATTATTATTATTATTATTATTATTATTATTATTATTATTATTATGTTATCGATGAAGCAACATTTCGGCAGTTATTGCAGCTTAATATTGAATACACGAATGAATTATCACATAAAGCATTAAAATAGATCTGAATTAAAATTAAATAAAAATATTAAAAATATATGTGATTTCTACATCACATATTTCAAAAAGATTCTGTCTTAAAGCTGTACCTTTTACTTTCTTCTATATTCTATAGAAGAAATTATTGGATTCGTAAAAATTTTCGACTTCCAGTTTTCGATAGATTTACACGTTTTGAGAGGTCCAAAACATGATCTAACCATTTTTAGAAGATGTCTATCTGTCACAAGAATTTTGTTCCAACTGTATCTCATGAACTACGTCTCAGAATTATATATAAATTTATATGTAGTTGTACCTTGACATAAATTAGAGCCTACCAACTTTTGGTGTTAACGGCCCTCTTCACTTACCGTCACCGAAGCCTCGAACCAATGTTATTCTATGGGGACATTTTCTTTACAAATAACTTATTAACTAATGCTTATTTTTAAATTCTGGTTTCACATTCAGAAAATTCCTAAATGTTAAATTGACGCACCTTTTTTAAAAATGTATTGTTTTAATTTTTAATATTTTATTTTGAAATTGCAAATTGAAAAAAATTCACATACTGAAAATTCGTATTTTGCAGCTTCAAAATAAAATATTAAAAATTAAAAAAATAATTTTTTAAAAAAGGTGCGTCAATTTAACAGTTGGGAATTTTCAGAATGTGAAAACAGAATTTAAAAATATGTATTAGTTAATGAGTTATTTGTAAAGAAAAAGTTCCCATTGAATAGCATTAGCTTCGTCTTCCGGCGGCGGTGAGTGAAGAGGGCCCTTAACGGCTCTCTTCACTTACCGTCGCGCCGGAAGCCCGAGCCAATGTTATTCTATGGGGAAATTTTCTTTACAAATAACTTATTAACTAATACATATTTTTAAATTCTGCAGAACCAAATTCTTTGAAAATTCTGTAAGTGACAGACTGAAGGACAGAAAGACAGAAATATATACTAATTAAATTCATAATCTCTCTTAAACATTGTTTGAAAGTGTTAAAAATGCTTAACACAAATGGAAATTTGTCCTTAATTTCCAATTGCAGCCCTTGATGTATCTAAATATTTTAGTATAGCCCTGTAAATCTGATTTAAGCATATCCTATTCTAGACAAAACATTATTTTAGCTTATTAACAATAAATGTATTCACACTTAAAAGTTGTTAAAAAATGTTAAAAACGCTTAATGTAAACGGAAATGTAATTCAGCAAATTTCCAATATTAGCCCCTTAATGTAAATGAATATTTTTGTAAGGCCCTGTAAATTTTAATGTTAATCATGCTATATTCTTATAGAAAGCATTCTTTTGTGCATATGAATAACATATTTCAGTTTTATTAAGATTTGTCTAAAGTAAAGATATAAATTATGGTTTATAGAAATACCTGCCACACAATGCAATGCTTTGGAATACTTTCTGGTGTCCCTGTACATAAACCAGTGATGGTATTTACTTCATTTTCAATAGAGAACATCCGATAGTGAACTTGAATAATACATATCAGTTTCAAGAAATTCCATGAATATTTACGAGAGTTAGAGCTCTGAAAGACGGACAGACATACAAATCGAAATCATTGACAGTTTTCAACCTTGTTGGAAATTGTTAAAAATTAAAAGCATCCTCAAGGTTAGATATGTATATTTACCAAAAAAAAAAAAAAAAAAAAGTATATGTATATATATAGGGTAGGTGCTCCAGTGATTGGCATGCTCCAGTAATTGACATCTATCCCGAAATAATTAATAAATAATAAAAATAATAAAATAATATATTTTACATATAAGAATTTTAACATTTTATGTCAAACACTGAAGCATAGGGTGCTAATAACTGGTAAAATTAATCACTAGCAGTGTCAAACACTGGAACATAGGATGTCAATTACTGATAAAATGAAAAGCTGGCAGTGTCAATTACTGGCACACTGAGTGGTTGTCAAATAAAAATTCATTAAAAAAAAAAAAAAAAAAAAAAATGTTATCAAATGTATATATTTTAACTTATATGTGGTTCTGAATGTCTTTCATACCCTATGTACTAACTTAAGATTTCTAAAAATATTTTCTGATGACTAGAACATTAAAAACATCAGAGATTGCTCTAAAAGTGTCAATCACTGGTGCACTTACCCTATATATGAAACGAAAAGAACAAATGCCTTAAACAAATAACTTATAAAAACACAATTTATAAAACCAAACATTTTCCCTTTAAACTCTTAAATTCCAAAAACAGATTTAGATACTTGAACTGGAGTTTTAGAATCAGTTTTTGGTCGGGATATAATTTTCTTCTATAGGAAAAAGATATTCTCCACAATTTATTTTCGACCTATTTTTACTGAACCGCCTAGAGCGCAAGTGATCCATAACATTTTTTTTTTTTTTTCTTTCCCTTCTGAGGGCAATGGTTACTATCATATCATAATCATCATTATACGCAGTGGCTCGTGTTGCATTCTATTCTATCGTCTTTCTAATGCTCAAAAAACAGCCTAGATGTTTCTTCATGTACTCAATTATATAATGGTTTTGGTTATTATGGTCTTAAGCACCTAGAGTAATAATGAAGCTTTTTTGATAAATTTGGCTTGAAAAGCTTCGAAAACTGGTTTGTTTAGTGTAATTATTACTAAACATGGTTAATCTTATTTATATCATTATGCCCATGTGATAGGCATCGCCTATGTAGAGATATGATAGGCATCGCCTATGAGGCGTATCGCCTTGCATAAAATAATAGTCTTTCTAAAGTTCTCATAAATAGTCCTTCTAAAGTTCTTAAACGTTCTAAATATTCTTCAATTACAGTCGGTAACAAAAGTCTCCGAACACTAGCAAAAATTCCTATATAAAAAAAAGTACACTTAATACAGTTTTGTTAAATAAATACTTGTCGAATCCTGTTCTTAGTCAGTCTAAAAACAGGATTCGACAAGGATATATTTAACAAAACTGTATTAAGTGTACTTTTTTTACATAGGAATTTTTGCTAGTGTTCGGAGACTTTTGTTACCGACTGTAGTATTCATCAATAATGATTATTCTGATATAGAGCAATAATATAGAAACTTAGCATTTATAAATAATCCTGGGTTTGAAAAAAAAAAAATAGATATAAAAAAGGTTTTTTTTTCTATGTGTACTTTTTTAGACATGGTTACTATTATTCTACATTACTATTCACAGTACGTCGCATTTCGTTTTACTGTCTTTCCTAATAGTATATTTTAAAAACGTTTCAGATATTCTTCCTTTAGTAAACAAACATAATCGTTATTATACTCAAAAGTTTTTTATCATTATTATTATTATTATTATTATTATTATTATTACTGTTGTAATAAGCATTCGAAAACTGGTTTTGGAAAATGAAGAAATAAAACGTAGTAAATAAATGTCATAAAATGTATAAGTACGCAATTGTTGTTTCAGATTGAAAAAGCACGGCTTTTCTTTCATCAGGCGAAAAGATCTAAGGCAATGAATCAACGTGGCAAATCATTTCCACTCCAAATAATTATCGTGTTATTATTATTTTACTAGCAGGCTACGCCCGCTTCGCTGGTCACTTATATTTAAATGAATTTTCGAAAGAATTAAATTGATATTTATTTTTACACACCACATTATAGACAAAAACTTAAAAAAAAAAAAAAAAAAAGTAACTGAAATTGATCCAAATCTTGCTTAGGGTACCCGCTGTCTACGGCAGCTCTTTTCCCGCCCGCACTACATCAGGTCTAGGTTTCCCATGCCTGCAGAAAGGTCTTTCCCGGGCACTTCAATCTGGATATTTATCGACGACAGGGGGGATCTTCTACTATTTAAGAACTACGATTTTAAAGGTAACTGTATCTCAGCATCTAGTAAATATTTTAGTTTTGAACCATGTATTTTATGGCCCATGCTATTTACACTATATTACGATTTGATTCCGACCAATGTAATAAAATAAAATAAAATAAAAAGTAGATTATATATATATATATATAAACAAATAAATTTTAATCAATTTAATCCTTTTTACTATGTATATACTACCAAATTAATAAACAAAAGTTTTTTCTTTTAAAGGAATTAATTAAAAAATGAAAAATACGAAGTTGTTCTACTATAAAAAAAAAATTAAACATAACTGTTATAAATACGTCTTTAAATTTAAAACTAATTATATTTAATTTTTTCTACTGAATTACGATTTTATTTTCAATAAATATAACAAATTACAAAAAAAAAAAAATCGCTTTCAAATGAATGTATTAAATAAAAATAAGTTGCGTAATAGCCGTTGCTAAGATACGCAGACGATTGAAGCAAAATAATAAATCTAAAAAAAAATGAAACAAAGAAGCCAATATTTAAAATCGGAAAAACATTAATTTAAAAAATTCAAATTCGAAATTCGAAAAAATCTCGATGAGGTGCACACCTGCAGGGTCCCAGGTACCTATATGCCAAATTTGGAAACTCTGCGATCAGTAGTGTGAGCACCAGAGCGCAGACAGACACACACACACAGACACACACTTAGACACTTCTCTTTATTTATATGGATTATGAATAACATATGTTATTAAGCAACAAAATCCGTGAACTGGTTCTTTTGCAAGCAAAAAAATCATTATATGAGGTTTGAATGATGGTCTCACAAACCTGGAAAAATGGCTATTTTAAATCGATTTTAAGTCGATATAGATTATTCCTTATTATAAGTTATGTTGAAATTGGTGTATAAAGCACTAATGGTTCATTCTGTGTAAAGGCACACAAAATAATTCAAAAATATTTCTGTTTATGGACGGAATTTTGAGGTGTTTATTAGTATCCTTATGCTGCACTAAACATAATGAAATATTAACATATGCGTTTTTCAAATGCATGAAAGAATATCTTCTGTAGAAAATGATACAAATAGAATCAATATTTTATGAATTATGTTATAAACAAACATTTATTTTATATTGTTTGTTTTACAAAGTTTTTACCTTTTTTTCAATTCTGTAGATAAGTATAAATTTTATATTAATTATTCGTAGTCCAGAAGATGTTGCTATTCATCTGAAGAAATTTTCATTTTCTAAAAATTTTCGTTATGTTACAGAAAAAGTAGACAAACAAATTAAAACTTTACAGATTTTCAAAATAATAAATAATATTGTAAAAAAAGAGTCCTGCATGTCCATATGTACAGGGAAATTCATAAAGCAAGAAATTGTAGAAGTGAATTAATGTAAGTCTATTCTTGATATTTGTGGTTTTTATAAACTTAATATATATATATATATATATATATATATATATATATATATATAGTGTGGCAATCAAATAAACTTTCCGTTTCCTTACCCTGCATTTGAATACAAACATTGCATTTGACAGATTATACGTATATTAAGAGGAGAGATTACTTATATAAACTATATAAACATACTTCAAAAGCAGAACAGAATAGTTTTAGAAACAATTAAACAAACTTTAGTGTAAATAGGAAGGGGATTACTATCTCTTCAATCCTCCGTTTCAATATAGTACTTACATTCATAAAATAATAAATAAATAAATGAAAGAAGTCTGTTTTAAAATCTAACAGTTTATTCCAAATTGTTCAGACAGCTTTAATCGTGACAATAAACGTAAAATTATTTTAGCAAAGAATTAGATGAATTCCCTCTGCAGGGGAAAAAAAAATATGTAGTGTGCCTATGGAAATAATATATATATATATATATGTGTGTGTGTGTGTATATGTATATGTATAAAGGGGAGGAGGAGGAAGGAAGACAAAACGAAGACGCAATCTTGTAAAAATAATTCAGCACGTATAATACACCAAAAAAACATCCCCTATTAAAAATATCCTGCTGAGAATAAAGAAGAGTTTCGAAAAGGAGAGTATCTCATGTATTTTTTAAGTCCATAATGACTATAGAATATATTATAGAATATAGAGTTTCCTTTCTACAAGAACCCAAGAACAAATATTGGAACACACTTGCTTGAACAGTTCGTGAGGTTCAATCAAGTAAAAATCACTGCTCTGTTCTATGGAGACTGATAAGCATCATGAATATAAGTGTATTATTCGACCTGGCATGAAATCAATTACAGTCATGATAAAGCAAACAGCTTTTGAAAAACTGAATGCTGCTGAATGTCCAGTAGAAGATAAGAAAGAATTCCAGTTCTGAAAATCCTGGAATAATGAAGTCATTTGGGCTAATCAGAGCCCAACTAAAATATATTTGTGCCCAAAGCCCTTTCCGATTGTCGTACGTCTTTAGGCTGATTAATTTTATCCTATGTTTATATCATAGGACTATTTTATAACATAAGATTACTAAATTTTGCCCTATGTTCATAGCATAGAATAAAACATTCTATAAAACGTCTTTGAACATAGGTCAGCTATGTTCAAAATAAATAATACACTGTCTACCAATAAGTATTTGGACATTTTCGAATTAAGACGTTTTGTCAAATATCTAGAAAACATCTAGGGGGCCAGTAAAAAATTAAACAAAAATAAAAATGTTTTGGATCTCCCTGTAAAAAATGATGCTTAAAATTTATTTTGGCTGTAGCACGTGATTATGAAATTTCTTCTAATTACCTGTATAAATTTTTGTGAGGCTGCCGCATATATTAATGGAGATATATTAGTTTCTTTAAAAAATTTTGAAAAAAAAAAAAAAAAAAAAACTTTTTTAATTATAACACGTAGGATATTAGTCCCGGTGCAAAGCCATTTTTAGAAATTTTGGCAATCTAGACGCAGCAATACTGCAATCAGAATGCAAATATGTTATCTAATGAAATATGAGCATTTTTACTAAATAATTTTTAGCTACACATGTGCAAGTTAAAAAAAAAAAAAAAAAAAAAAATCTTTTGCATAATTTAGTAGCCAAAAGCATTGTGCTAATTATATGGAAACCCAAACAAATATTGTGTAATTTTAAAAAGTTGTCGGTGATAAAATGAACTGATCATTACTGAATGAACTAATTTCCTTTCAAAATAAAAGCTAAACTATAAGGGTTTCTACTTACATTTTTATTTCAGATTTCCACAGTGTTCGTTGGTTGTAAATAAACATTTATAAAACTCTCTATCATTTTTCTTTTCTTTCGGAGGAAACTGAAATTCAGTTCTTTCTTTCGCGTACAACATTTTGAATTTACAGGATATTTGTTTGGGGTTTTCATATAACTAGCTCATTACTTTTGGTTTTTAATTCATGCAAATGAAATTTTTTTAAAGCTTGTGCACGCGTGATTAAAAATTATTTAGTAAAAATACTCATATTTCATAAGATATTTTGCCCTTTTTTTGCATTCTGATTGCAGTATGTTGTGTCCAATGTAGTATGCCAATTTTCTTTAAAATAACTTTACACTGGGTGCAATACCCTACGTTTTATAATTTAAAAAAATGGCAATTTTGTTTTCAATTTCTTAAAGAAACCGTTGTATCTCCGTGAATATATGTAGTAGCCTCGGAAAAATTTATACAGATAATTAGAAAAAGCCTCAAAATCACATGCTGCTACAGGTAAAGCGCATTTTAAGCATTACTTTTATACAGTTATCCAAAACATTTTTATTTCTGTTTATTTATTTATTTATTTATTATTTATTTATTTATTTTTTACTGGTCTTTTTTTTTTCTCTTCGGGACAAAACTTTTGCTAAAATGTATGAGGTTCTTTATACTCCCAAACTTTCAAGATAATTCGTGAAGATCCTTTTAAATATTTGACAAAACGTCTAAATTCGAAAATTTCCAAATACTTATTGGTAGCTAGCGTATGCTGTGTTACGGATATTATGTTTGTTCACAGAGAAGTCTTGATTGCCTGTCAGTCTCGGGACTGTTGCCATGACGGAAATGCAAATTTTTAAAAATTTTAAAAGATTAGAAATTATATATTAAAAAAAATTTACACAATAAAATTGCACATATAATATATATATATATATATAAGATATATAAATATTGTAACAGAGTAGTAGAATTTAGGAAGATAGATACTAAAATGCCAACGAAATCCTCAAGAACCAAAATGAACTAATAAATAATTAAACTAAGTAACTGGTGACATCTTTAAAAAGATATAACGATGATTATAAGAAGTGATAGTTTTAATATAGATATGAAAGAATCCATTGTACTTACCAAAATAATATCCCTATAAAAATGTCAAACATGATAATTTGAAATAAGGCAATTAAATATAGATTGAAATCACGTATAAATTTCAAAAGCGTCCATTCAAATCATACTAAATCAAAAAGGACCACTAAAAACTTAGTGAATACTAAAACATTAGAATTACGCTCAAACTGTAGAGATTAATCTTCAGGGTTCAGCCATCTAGACAGTGAGCAAAAAGGAAAAATTCCATAATACAGCTGCTAAAGCAAATTGACTAGAATGTTCAATGCATAGATTCACTTTCAACGGGGCTAACTGTTTTTTATTTATATCCTTCTTCGTCATTTTCGTATCCTCTATCACCATGTTTCTTAAAAGTTCATCGTCATTTAATATTAACAGCCGCTGTCATATTCTTCCATTTCAAATTTTTTATTAACATTTTATATTAGAACGTTTTCCTAAGCTACGTCTCCAACTCTCCTCCCCCCCCCCCCCTCCACACACACACACTTCAGCTAACGAATAATAAAAACTGGCGGTTAAAAGTGTGACGGATGATAGAGATATAACGAATACCAATAATATAATCAATTTAAATATAGTATGGTTTTACAAATAACTGGTATGACATTTTCTAGCAAAAATTAGTAGGTTGATACTATTAATATAATATTAAATGATAAAATAAACTGTTACTGAATATGAACAAAATACCTTAAAAACATTAGAATAATAAATATTACTTTAATAATTATAAAGAATTTTATATTTTCTACTAAAATTCACAAAAAAGTTATTAAAATGTTAATTCTCTGGCATTATGCCATTTAATTCCCAATATATAGCAAGTAACTTCAGTGCTTTGAATTTTTGAAAGGGAAGGAGACTTCGCAGAAAAATGTTAATATTAAAGTAATTAAAATAAATAAATAAATAAAATTAAAAAAGCTTAAAAATGACCTTACAGAGATGTCTTTGGATCGGTCCGTTCCGTAACTATAGCAAGCAGGGATCTTAATACTTACTAGCTTTCTTAGCAGAATTGATTGGAGAAGAAGCCATTGAAAAGCGCTTTGGTTTAAAAGTAGTTTTTATCTTGAAGGGACTAGAAAGGTTAAAGGGCTATATAGATTGCATTGTGATACACAATTTGTATGGTAGCTATTCGAATCATCCTCATATAAATTGCCCCCTTATTTTTTAAAAAAAGATTTTTTTTTTCCTTGATAAAGTAAAATTATCCTATGTTTGAAGTAAGCAATATATCAAAACTTTGCTAATATAACCCTCACAAAACTTTCATCTTTAGCACTGTAATACATTAATTGGTTGTAAAATACCAAGGTGAAATTTGACGCTACGAAAGTATAGGTTTTTATTTGTTAAAAACCACTTCCTCTCTCTCTCTCTCGGCCATTGATAGTCCCATCAATGGCCGAGAGGTTCTGCTCTCAAAGATGGTAGATATGAGATACCGAGTTCGGTTTCAAGTCACGCTAGTTGGCTTGCTATTCGGAGTTTTCTGGAATTTTCTTCGAAACTTGCTTAAATATGCGATAAGACCTCTTTGAAAGACCTCCATGTAGGGTACTGCCCCAAGGTGTAGGATCCAAGCGCAATCATTTGATCTTCACCCTAACACCAACACCCCATGGTTGACGTACCATTCGCAAAATAGTTAAAATTCTTACGACTTTTAAACATATACTATGCATAGCAGTGCTACTAGTCGGCTGATATGAAACCAAATGGAATCAGCAGATTTTTACATAATATGCATCCCCTATACCAAGTTTTGGTGCTCAATAGAAGTTGAGATATAGATTTACTTTAAACGTTTAAATGGAGGAAAGCGCAGCATGACAGCACCACTCGTTTGGCAATATATATCAAAAGTTAATTTACACCAATGTTAATTACAGGTATTATCAAATATTAAATTTTGATGGAATAAAATGGTAAAGTTCTGTCCATTGATTCGGTTCTAGGCACCCTAGTTCGGTAGACACTGTATTCACAATATGTTGCAAATACGCACACAGACAGACATATTCTAAAAATGGCTGATTCGGGTTCAGAAAACCTGAAAACGTATAAATTCATCGAAAACTGGAGATAACGTTTTTCAGGTGTCCCTTTTTCTTTTTTATTCTACGTTCTTTTATCATTCGTCTTTTGGCAGTATAAATGAGTATATTTTATTAGTTTATTGATTTAATGATTTATTTTCCGAACTATTGACGTATTGTAATTTCGATATAGACAGTATTCTTTGCTATTAAAATACTCAGAAGAAGAACTGGTATTCAAATTGAAAGACAAATAAATAGAGAAAATCACAAGAATTATCTAAATAAATATGTTGATAGTTATTTTTATTTATTTCTTTATTTTGAAGGATGATGAATATTAAGAACATTGTTTACACGAAAATTTTGAATTTCTATTTTTGCTTTCTTCTATATTCAATAGAAGAAAGCATTAGTAAAAATTTTCGACTTCCGGTTTTCGACGGATTTACACGTTTTGAGAGGCCTAGAACACGATTTGATGATTATTAGAAAATGTCTGTCTGTCCGTCTATCTCTCTCTCTCTGTGTGTGACAAAAATTTTATGACGACATAATGTCACATAATGGCCTTCTTACATATCTAGTTTTGTCTGATTATACGCAATAGAACCTGAGATATAGCCTCTTCTTAAATTGCGGAAATCACTGTATAGCAGCGCCATCTGTTGAGTAGTTGACACTAAAAGTTTACAGACACTCATTTAGAATAGAGTGCATCAATATATAAACTTATATGCAATTCTATGCAGTAGTTCCTGAGATATAGCTTTCCCTTAAACTGCAGAAATATCTGTATAGCAGCGCCGCCTGTCAGTCCATAAGCATTCAAATTGAATCAGCATAATGTCTCACAATGGCCTTCTCTTGTATCAAGTTTTGATTGATTATACTCAATAGAACCTGAGATGTAGCTTCCCCTTAAATTGTGGAAATTGCTGTATATCAGAGCCACCTGTTGAGCGGTTGGCATCAAAAGTTGACAGGCACTAATATAGCTCAAGGTGCATCTACACGTAAATTTTTATGCAATTCTAAGCAGTAGTTCCGGAGATACCGTTGCCACAAAATCCCCCACCACCACCACACACACACACAAGTGCTAAGTTATTAAAATTTGGTTTGTAGAAATACCTCTCATAGAACGAAATGCTTTGGAATACTTTCGGCTATTCCTGTACATAAACCGATAACAATATTTACTAAATGCTGATAGGCACTAATTTATGTCAAGGTGCATCTACATATAAATTTATATGCAATTCTCTGCGGTACTTTCTGAGATATAGCCTTCCCTTAAACTGCAAAAATCGCTGTATAGCAGCGCCACCTGTTCGCCGATAAGCGTTCAAATTGAATCAGCATAATGTCTCCCAATGGCCTTCTCACATATCAAGTTTTATTTGGTTATACGCAATACAACTTGTGATATAGCCTCCTCTTAAATTACGGAAATCGCTGTATAGAAGCGCCACCTGTTGAGCAGTTGACACGAAAAGTTGATAGGCACTAATACGTATAAGTCAAGGTGCATCTACATATAAATTTATATACAATTCTGAGCAGGAGTACCGGAGATACAGTCGCCATAAAATTTTTGTCTCGCACAGACACAGAGACAGACAGATGGACAGACAGACATTTTCTAAAAAAGATCAAATCGTGTTCTAGACCTCTCAAAACGTGTAAATCCGTCAAAAACCGGAAGTCGAAAGTTTTTACGAATCCAATACTTTCTCCTATTGAATATAGAAAGAAGTAATAACAAATCTTTATCTCCTGTCTTAACATAATATGTAATTAAATAATTTATTTGTAATTAAAAATAATTACATAAACTATTTTTGAAGAAATTTAAAATATCTGTATTAAGCATACTCTTGCTAAATTTACTGTGATGTAACATATGTGGTAACATAGAAGTGGCCAACTGTGAATTATTCAACTGTTGTTGACGTCACATGATGTGGAAACCAAATCCTATCGACGTCAATGTGACGTCAAGATGTCTATTTTCGTTACAATTTGTGTAAATGAAGAAAGAAATAGGTTAAAGTAAAATACAGTTTATATAAAAAAGACTTTTAATTATTTTTAAATGTAAAATGTCAAAAAACATTAATTAATAGTTGACATAGTAAATTGTAAAATGTAATTAAAAAAAAAGAACTTAGCATATTTTAAATATTTAATAGGATACGCTTAATATTTTCTAATAAACAACATCTGCTAATGGCACTCCAATAAGATCTTAGAGAAAGATAGAAAATCTATATAATATCTCTCTAACGTGGACCAGTTGCGACTGAATTTTGTCGAAAGGATACGATAGTCACATAAAGTGTTATTGACTGGTCAACCAAGATCGGATTCATGAAATCATAAATTCGGCTACTACAGATCTCGGCTTCAAAATATCAATCTAATACATTTCAAATGCACATTTTCTTATTTATTTATTTATTTTTAATATTAACTTTTTTTGTTGACACATATACTCAAAATTTTGCATTTAGAAATATATTTGGAAGAATTTAAAGCCAATTAAGCCTCGCATTTCATTCTTGGCTATTCGGCAGGACGGTGGTTGGCGCCATCTATTGGTCGAAATCAAAATCATCATATTAAGGTACAATTTTGATACAATAATAATTTAATTTAATTATAAGAATTTTTAACTTAGCAAACAGAAAAAAATATTTTCTAAAACTGAAATTATAATGCAAATATCAAAGATTTGTTGTTGTTGTTGTCGTATGCCACTCGGAAATTCCAAGCCCCGGTAGTGGAACTATCCGGATTTAAGGCAAGAGGGGTGCACCTCAGCGGCGGATACGGAACTTAACTTTTTTTTTTTTTTTTTTTTTTTTTTTGGGGGGGGGGGGCTAAGATTTTTCAGAATGTTATTCCAGACCAATGAAAACTTTATAATTGTAATAATTGTGAATGTCAGTACTTTGGGGAGGGCTTAAGAACCCCCCCCCCCCTCCCAAAGTACTGACAATTTAGTAAATCTTTTTCTATTTTTAGCCTCAAAAATAAATAAAATTACTCCAAACGATATATTTTATTAAAAAATTTCATACAAATGAAAGACAGCTCAATTAGAGAGGAAGAAAAAAAAACTTTGAAAATTTTTAACAATTAGTAAATTTTGTTCCCTTTAGAAATTTCGTGTCGTGCCCGTGTGATAGTCAGGCCCTGACAGTCACCCAGATGTTCTGCGTAAGAAAGGCTAATAAATAAAGCACTTGTTGAGTAACTCGAGAACTTGAAATAATGTAAAATTCATTGAATTTCATAATTTCAAATCTTCAGATTTAATTTTCTTTCTTAATACAGGCACAAAGTATTTCTGGCAGACTGCATTAATTATTATTTTTTTTTTTTTTTTTTAATTTCCTTGTTTTATCTATATAAATAAAGAGAAGTGTCTGCTTTTTAACAATTAGTAAATTTTGTGCCCTTTAGAAATTTCGTGTCGTGTCGTGCCCGTGTGATAGTCAGGCCCTGACAGTCACCCAGATGTTCTGCGTAAGAAAGGCTAATAAATAAAGCACTTGTTGAGTAACTCGAGAACTTGAAATAATGTAAAATTCATTGAATTTCATAATTTCAAATCTTCAGATTTAATTTTCTTTCTTAATACAGGTACAAAGTATTTCTGGCAGACTGCATTAATTATTATTATTATTATTATTTTTTTTAATTTCCTTGTTTTATCTATATAAATAAAGAGAAGTGTCTGCTTTTTAACAATTAGTAAATTTTGTGCCCTTTAGAAATTTCGTGTCGTGTCGTGCCCGTGTGATAGTCAGGCCCTGACAGTCACCCAGATGTTCTGCGTAAGAAAGGCTAATAAATAAAGCACTTGTTGAGTAACTCGAGAACTTGAAATAATGTAAAATTCATTGAATTTCATAATTTCAAATCTTCAGATTTAATTTTCTTTCTTAATACAGGCACAAAGTATTTCTGGCAGACTGCATTAATTTTTTTTTCCCCTTGTTTTATCTATATAAATAAAGAGAAGTGTCTGCTTGTCTGTCTGTCTGCGCTCTGGTGCTCACACTAACGATCACAGAGCTACAAAACTTGGCAGATAAGTACCTGGGACCCTATAGCTTTGCACCGCATCTAGAATTTTTCGAATTTCGAATTTTTTTAATAAATTATTCTTCGATTTTAAATATTGGCTTCCATGACTCATTTATCTAGATTTTACTCTTTCGTTTCAATCGTCTGCGTATCTTAGCAACGGCTATTAAGCTATTTATTTTTCATTTATTTAATTAACTTAATTGAAGGCGAAATTCTTTTTAAAATTATTATTATTATTATTATTATATTTATTGAAAATCAAATGGTAATGTAATAGAAGTATTTAAGTATACTAAATTTAAAATTTAAAAATTTATTTATAAGAGTTACGTTTATGGTATATATATATATATTATAGTATAACAACTTTGTACTTTTCATTTTTTTAATTCCTTTGAAAGAAAAATCTTAAATATATATATATATATATATATATAGATAGATAGATAGATATCTCATTTAATTCTTGTTATTAATATTAAGATTAAGATTAATTATTTCAGGTTTAACATTATTAAGATTAAAACTAATTAATTAAGATCAAAACTAATTAATTAAATGGTGCCACAAATTCACTTCAATCATTAAGTTATAACATCTTCTATTAATAATACACCTAATAGCAATTGCTTGTTTAATCCTGAAATAATTTAACTGACTATTAATGTTTATCTAGCTTCACGATAGATGGCGCTTGCTCTCTGATGTATTAATGTTTGCTGTCATTAATTTCCTTTCCATGAATGTTTTTAAGTTATTTAAGTTACGTAAAAATTAAAATTTAACTAATTTAATATACAATTACACAGGGAATTTTATCGTTAATGAAAATGCTCAGATGTTAATTTTTTATCGATTAATCGAAGTTTGCAAGGAATTAATTTTTAATTTCATTATTATGATGGTAACAACCTATTCTCCATGTTGTGTGATAGCTTTACATGTGGTTACTCTGATTTTTTCCATTTTTCTATCTGGTTTCCTTGATGAATTGATTTAATATTTTATTTCATTTCTCATTCAAAATGGTTTTGCTGCTCGATTGGAGCATGAACAATATATTTTTGCTATTGTTAGCTATATTATTTTACGAAATCTTGCAGCTTAAATGAAGTATGTGCTCCCTGATGAGATAATACTTCCATTTTTAAGCATTTTTTATTCCAATTATTATTCCTGATGTCCTTTATTTATTTATTATTATTAATTTTTTTTTCATACTTTTTAACTGAAACCTTAATTCCTGAATCACCTTTAATACATTTAATGAGATCCTTTATCAATTTTCTCCGTCATTATGTTTAATGATTCTTTTTTACTCAAGCGGGCGTAAGTAATTTGAATTGGTTTTGTCTCCTATTGGATCTAAATATGAATCGCAACATTTCTGTGCTAATTTTTGTACTGTGTTACAATCAGTTTTATTTTCGTTGTGTTGGTATTAACATGTATCCATTAAATGCTAAAATTTTAAGGTTAAATTTTATTATGATAGCTATCATTTATATATATATATATATATATAAGCAAAATAACTAAAGCCAGATGAAAAATTAATCTCCAAACGCACAGGGGAACTTCAGGGGAGCGCCCCCATGTAGGGGAAAGGAAATATGAGAAGTTTCTGACGAAACGCTGGTAATTTAATCAAAAAACACGTTTCTAGCCTCCAACTTCTCACAGATGGAAGCAAGACCATACAGAAAACGAATTTAATTAATACAAAGCATAAAAAATTCAGAAATTAAGCACAAAATATAATACATCAATATAAAATACAAGAATATATAAATACATACCTGGACAAACCCGAATAGTCATTATAATATGGAAAATTGAAAAACACCCCCCATTATAAACATAGAACCCCCTTCAGCTAGTAGGGCCACTTACCAGCACTTAAATGTCGCCCAAAATGGAACAACAAACCTTAAGTGGGATTGTAATCAAGAATAGAATACTGAAATGTTTATTGAGTAAAAAAACAGGATAGCGGTTAATAGTTAGTATATTTTTGAGATTTTTCATAGCCAGATTCAGATCTAAACAGTTATTGCTAATCATTTTAATTCTGTTTATTTTACAGCGTTTCGTCAGAAACTTCTCATATTTCCTTTCTCTACATGGGGGAGCTCCCCTGATGAAGGCCCCCATGTGTTTTGGGATTAATTTTTCATCTGGCTTTAGTTTTTGCTTATTTATTATAGTTTTATATTTCTTTTTGCTGCATTTGGCGCATTGATTTATAAAAACTCTGTTCTAGTTCTATATATTTAATAATTCAAGTTTTACTCATCTTATATTTAAATTTTTTCTTATATATATTATAAAAAATAAATACTGATTCAATTCTTTTGAAAATTCATTTAAATATAATGACCAGTGAAGCGCGCGTAGTCTGCTAGTTTAATATAAATTGTAATTAAAAAATCTGCTTTCGACTAAAAGCAATTTTTAAAAAATTATTTCCCGGCAAATGCAAGGAAATAATAAACTACACGTAAACAAATTATATAGTTTTTATCGGAAAAAAAAGTGGTAGTTTATAGTAGAAAGAATTAAACTGATTAAAATTTAAGTTTAATTAATATTTATTTGTTTTTTTATTAATTTAATTCCTTTTGAAAAAATCTACTTTTTATTTTATTTATTACATCAGTCGGAATCATATGGTAATACAATGTAAAGAGCGAGGGCTATCAAAATACACGGATCAAAAACTAAAATATTTGATAGATGCTGAGATACAGTCACCTTTAAAATCGTAGTTTTTAAATACTAGCAGATCCGCCTGTTGTCAATAAATATTCATATCGAAGCGCCCGGGAAAGACCTTTCTGAAGCAGCGGGTACCCGAAGCGCAGTTTAGAGCGATTTCAGTGCAGGTTTTTTTTTCCTTTTTCCTTTTGAGTTTTTTATAATGTGGTATAAAAAATAAATACTGATTCAATTATTTTGAAAATTCATTTAAATATAATGACCAGTGAAGCGCGCGTAGTCTGCTAGTTTAATATAAATTGTAATTAAAAAATCTGCTTTCGACTAAAAGCAATTTTTAAAAAATTATTTCCCGGTAAATGCAAGGAAATAATAAACTACACGTAAACAAATTATATCTGTTCAGTATCATTATGAGAAATAATTTTAAAAAGTTTGAAAACAGAAAAAGACAGCAGAGAATATTAAAAAGAAGAAGGGAAGTTATGCATATACTAATTGTTAATAGATTAAAAACCAGTGTCCCTTCTTTTCTTTTCTTTTCTTTTTTTTTTTTTTTTTTAGTTTATATACCTATTACCTTACAACTTTTAATGACCTACTTTTGTTTCTGTTAAAATAAAGAAAACTAGTTGGCATAGGTGGACTCTGCTCAGTTCCCATAATTCCCTCAGTATGTTCTCATAAATTTCTTGTACAGGACATATTATATTCATGTTAAGAGAAATGAATTTGACCAAACGCTTGGCACAATGACAGAACGAAATCCTCACCTAATAGGCTACCCACCATTCAGTTCAACATATTTATCTTATTCTAATCTATTAATTTATTTTTTTTGGGATCAATTTCGTAGTTTATTTTTCATGCTAATATTTCCAATGAAACAATCCCAAAAATGCATATTTATATGAAATATCGCAACATTTTGCTATGTTGATAAAATCTTAAATTTCGAATAACTTACGAAATTTTCCCATTAGAATATTTGTAGTCAATCATGTTCATTCAAGTATCATAAATGTTATTTTGAAATTGTCTGATATATTTATGATCCTCAAAATGGGCGTTTGTGCTCGATTTTGCCTTATTCTGCCATTTTAAGTAAATCGTAAATTCCAAATAACTTACGATTTTTTTAAATTGGAAAATTCATACTCTATGGTATTTATGTAAGTATCCTACATAACATTTCAAAAGTGGTTTGACATCTTTACGATGAAAATATCCCTCAAGATTTGACGTTTGTGTAAAATTTTGCCCTATTCTATTGTGATAAGAAATTCGTAAATTTCCAATAACTTACGAAATTTTTATATTGGAAAATTCATAGTCATCAATATTCATGCCAGTGTCCTAAATAATATTTCAAAAGTAGTCTGACATCTTTACGATGAAAATATCTCTCAAAATTGACGTTTATGTGAAATTTCGCCCTATACCACCATGTTAAGAAATTCGTAAATTTCCAATAACTTGCGAAATTTTCAAAGAAGCATATTTATAGTTACTGATGTTCATTCCGGCATCAAAACTGATATTTTAAAACTGGTCTGACAATTTTACAGTAAAAAGTTTCCATTTAATGCACGTTTAAGTGAATTTTTGTCCTATTCTCCCATGTTAAGAAAATCGTAAATTTCTAATAACTTGCGAAGTTTTTAAAATCGAATGTTGCAAATGAATAGGGTTCTTGCCAGTATCGAAAGTAACATTTTAAAACTGATCTGACCTCTCTGCGACAATTTGTTCTTGAGATATCGTGTACACAGACTAACGGACTAACGGACTAACGGATACCCTACAGACAGACACCATACAAATTTTGTCATTTTCGGATTCCTCACACCTGAAAACGTGTAGAAAAGTAAAAAAACCGAGGTCGAAAATTTTCACAATTACCTAAGTTCCCCATACCTATAGTATGATGGGGAACTAATTATGTTTCAAATTCAAAATTAGATTTTAAAAATGATGCTCTCTACTTATTATTTCATTTAATTTTAATAGATATCTGTACACCAAAATAAATAAATAAATATAGAGAACATAATTACTTAAATTGCTGATTACAAAATAAACTGATTTCCAGTAATTTTTTTTCTTATAAAAATAAATCAATAATTAAATTATTATTTTTTTTTTTTATTTTTTTTTGCGGCATCAATACTTTTGTCTTTGTTACAAAATATTTGTTCATGCATGAATAAGCAGAATGGATCTTGTAATTGAAATACTGGAAAAATTGATTATTTTTCGATTTAAATAACTTGCTTTTGACAATTAAACAATACTAGACAAAAGCAAATCATTTCTTTAATAATTTTGAAATGCACAATGAACATAATTGAAGATTGGTAAAGATCTGTTTTTCTTTTTTTCTTTCTTTTTTCTTTCTCTCTTCTTTTGTAAATTAAAATAATTTAGTTTTGTCTTTGTTTTTAACATATACTTAATCTATATACAAACGTAGGATTATAAGCTTAAGGCTTGTTCATCTTTTTCTTTGCGTATGCAGAATTTATTTATTATTCTCACGCGAAATTTTCTGTTACGAACCATATCTATATCTATCTATCTATCTATCTGTCTATCTATCTATCTATCTATCTATCTATATATATATATATATATGTACATTTTACTTCTTTTGACTAATCACAATCCAGTACAGTAAAAAAGGATATAAAATTATCGGGAAAATAAAGGAAAAAAAAAAACATTTTTCGGCCGTATTAATTTAATTACCAGCAATTCTACCCATTCTTCGCATGTGGAAAAATGTTTTTTTTTAAGAAAATTTTAAATAAAAGCTTATTAATTTGACTCATTGGCTATAGATTTTTATTCCGAGTTCTGGTGAAAACTAAACTTGGTTCAAATTTATTGAAAAATAAACATTTGTATTATGACACACCAGGGGCGAGGCGTGGTTCAGAAAACTATGGAAGCGTCGAAACGAAGCTCATCCAAAAGCAGAGGAAAAATCAATTCAGTCTTTTGACGAGGCGACGTTACTTGATGATTTTTAAAAAATCTTAAATAGGGGAAGCGCTGCTTCCATCCCTCTATTACCAGCTGCAAGAAACTCTCTGTGATTGGAGAAAATAATTAATTTCTCCAATCACAGAGAGTTTCTTGCAGCTGGTAATAGTTATTTTTTTACAGTGCATGGACGCTTCGCCACTGTGACACACATATGTACCCCCTTTCACACCTTTAGGAATGGAATTTCAGAAAATCTTCATCTTTTACCTTCGTTAAAGCCCATTAGGAGACTTTTTTTTTTTTTTCTAATTTCAAGCTTCTATTGCAAACCACTGCAGAGATACGGTAAAAAATTAAAAATTTTCGACAGACCCTTTTAACTGCTCAAGGATTAAATTTAATTAAATCTATTCTTAGCGAGCGTCTACATCATGAAAGGAACCTACTATCCAAATGTCATGTTTTTATGCTTCAGTAGTTTCGATTCGGTGTTTATCATTGTTAAAAAAATTGTAGTAAGTTGAACTAAAACATAGTGAACAATGGCATACAGTCATAAGGGTGAAACTTTTTACTGTGATTTTGTGCTTGGTATAACCAAATTTTGGTGCTATAGGCTATAGTAGCTGTAACCAGAATATTAAAAAATCTTTCACCATGAGCTGGTGTTTTTTTCAACAAGAAGCGAAAAATCATGCTGCAAGGTTTCACCGTTGCATAGTTGCAGCTAATGTATAGTATCAAATTTTGGTCTGCTGCAACTATATAAGATGCTGAAACTTTGTACCATGATTTTGAGCTTAGTTTAACCAAAATTTAGTACTATAGTAGCTTCAAACATAAGATGAGAATATCTTTTAGGATGAACTGGTGCTTTTTTACAACAAGAAGCGAGAAATCATTTTAGAAGGTTTCACCATTGCATGGTTGCAGATACTGTATTATGTATAGTACCAAATTTTCGTCCAACCTACCACCGAAATTTTTAACAATGCAGATGAATCAGTGAATGAATGAATGAACGGCATTTCGCGTTTATATACAGGGTGTTTCAAGTGTCATACTCCCCAATGACATAACTGTGAAACAGCGAGAAAGTAAAAAATGAAACAAGTGTTATGTTGGATGAACAGATCTGGAATTTGTTGTACTTATGGCAGCCACGAGTGACTTTTTTTTATATTCTTTTCGGGACACTATTTCCAAAAAATAAATTTTATAACATATATTCGCTTTTAAATATGCCCCCCCCCTTTTTCCCCCTATGCGATATGAATAATTATTTTGTCTTTGGATTAAAATTATATTGTTGTATTAATAAACATTACAGAACGGATATTTTAATTGAAATGCTTGAATAATTGATAATCTTACTGTATATGCTCTATAAACGCATGCTTTTACAAATTTACAATAGCCCTATAACTGACACTAAAAATGCCATTTTTCATTTTTTTGCCTCAAAAGACAGGGAAGGGGGGGGGGGAGAGAAAGAGAACAGAAATAAAAGTGTATCATAAAATGTAAAATTCTATCCCTTTAATCCCATATACTGGTATGTACCTTTGCTGATTGGTGCACAGTGCGAGGGTTGTGGGACCCCAAAAAATGAATGTGTGCCTCGGGCTCGGGCCTCACATGAAGTTAATCAGGCCCTACCTACATGTCAGCGCTATCAGGTGAGAGACTGATCCCAAGATGTAATCCGCACCAATTTAAATCAAGGTCCAAATAATATCAAGTTTGGTCAAATTTCGTCTATTGGTACATGAAATACAACATTTTCGGTATATACACAAATACATACAGACATTTTCTGAAAATGGTCAAATCGCGTTCAGGATAACCCAAAACGTGTAGCTCCATCGAAAACTGGTGGGTGAAAATTTTCATGAATTCAGTATTTTCTTCTTATATATACATGTATATATATATATATACAGTGGGTAACAAAAGTGTCCGAACACTAGCAAAAATTCCTATGTAAAAAAAGTACATTTCATACGGTTTTGTTAAATAAAGCCTTGACGAATCCTGTTCTTAGTCAGTCTAAGAACATGATTCGATAAGGATTTATTTAACAAAACCGTATGAAGTGTACTTTTTTTACATAGGAATTTTTGCTAGTGTTCGGACACTTTTGTTACCGACTGTATATATATCAATACAAAAAACCCTTAACGGGTTAAAAGTTTGTGACGCAGCACTGTACTTTATGGCTATAAGAATTAGAAATACGGGTCTTAAAAATAATGATATCAAATTTTCAGTGACGCTTTGATATTAATTAAATTATACATAGATTTTCTTATTTGGATTTGCTTTTTCCTTTTATTTATATTTACAGTGTAAACGTTATTTTCAACATAAAAAAATATATAGCATTTACTCATTGATACCTTTCCATTCACATCTCTTATACTAAGAAAGCATGTGTTTTAAAAGAAATTATATGAAATTCCAGTAACGCAGTGGTGTTACATTAAGTGATTTGTTTTTAAATTTCTCTGCAATTATTTTGTTTTGCATATTAAAGTATATGTGCACATTGAAATATTCCTTTTAATTTTCAAATACGCTGTCAAATATGTCACTTTCATTAAGCTTATATTATGTACTGAAATATATTTATTTCAATGAATTATTCTATCTTTTGCGTCACGCCATCCAAAACTGAAAAAAATTTCACAGTTTTTTCTTTGCATCACGATATCTATTTGCATGCATTTTCAATTTATTTGGATGAAATGACACAAAGTAAACATTTCCATATATTTTACTTACAGTTTTGGATGGCGTGACGCAAAAGATAGAATAATTCATTGAAATAAATATATTTCAGTACATAATATAAGCTTAATGAAAGTGATATATTTGACAGCGTATTTGAAAATTAAAAGGAATATTTCAATGTGCACATATACTTTAATATGCAAAACAAAATAATTGCAGAGAAATTTAAAAACAAATCACTTAATGTAACACCACTGCGTTACTGGAATTTCATATAATTTCTTTTAAAACACATGCTTTCATAGTATAAGAGATGTGAATGGAAAGGTATCAATGAGTAAATGCTATATATTTTTTTATGTTGAAAATAACGTTTACACTGTAAATATAAATAAAAGGAAAAAGCAAATCCAAATAAGAAAATTTATGTATAATTTAATTAATATCAAAGCGTCACTGAAAATTTGATATCAGATATCATTATTTTTAAGACCCGTATTTCTAATTCTTATAGCCATAAAGTACAGTGCTGCGTCACAAACTTTTAACCCGTTAAGGGTTTTTTGTATTGATATCATTACTTTTTAGGGGTTAATGATCAAAACGTAAAATTAAAGGAGCATGGTAATGAGTTATAACACTGTATTAAAAGTGTTGTTTTATAGGTCATACTCGAACAAAATAACAAACTAAATAAAATTTCAAAATTTTATAAAAAGTGATAAAAAAGATGGAAACATGCAACATTACAAAGGCATAATATAGTACATTTTAAAAATGACAAAAATTTCTTATTTATATTTATTTCTTATTATAATTTTTTAGGTATAGATTTGATTTAAAAGAGAAAAATAAATAATAATAGAAAAATCTTTAAAAAGTGAAAATTTTATACTGGTAAATATTTAAGTAGTATAGTTTGAATAAAAAAAAAAAAAAAAATCTTAATCTATTCAAAATTTTATTATAGCTTAACATTTTGTAATTTATATATACTAGAAACTTAATGAGCAAATTAATTATTTTCAAATTCTGTTTTAAGAATTTTTTCAATCCGTAGTTTAAGTGATTTATCACCTAATTTTGAAAAAATTACAAATATTTGCATATGATTATCATATTATTTGTCATTTTTATGAAAATAAAGGAAAAATTTTTTGTTGTTGCAATCACCTTTTAAAATAGAACCAATTTTGAAAGTTAACAACGTATCAGCATGAAAACAATGTAAATACAAAGAATATTTTTGATAAACAAATGTCATATAAAATACAAGTACCTAAATAAATAACTCACTTAATATATATATTAAAAAAAAGAAAAAAAAATTTTTTTTTTTTTTTTGTGTGTGTGTGTGTGTTTATTTTTGACGCTTCCCGACAGATGGAACCAAAACGATTATTTGATATTCAGTATTTCAGATGGAAGAGAAGAAATTCGTCCGCGAAACTGCCGCATCACGGTATTTTCGGAGTAAAAAATAGTTCGATTTTTAAACTGAGTTATAAAAAAAACAAGAGTTTTCCTAGGGAAAAGGGAGATGTCAGGCACATCAGATAAAAGCGATTAATATCATGTATAAATTAAACTAAATTCGCTCGAGAAAAAATATTCGAGAAAAAATTCTTACACATATAGTCCGTCCATTTATAACTTAAATGAGCCAATTCATATCTCGAAATATATTGCACGCAGAAATGTAGCGATTTCAGGGTAGGATCAGACAGAAGGTGAAAGTCTATTTTGAAAATATCAGAACATAACCTCCCATATTTCCTTAGATATTAAGTGTCGGCTTTCAGCGGTTTCTTTGATCTTAAAATTCCTGTATATATAAGTGTCGCAGTTTTCATTCGTTTTTCCGTTTCCGCTGAGTGTCGTGGCGTTCGTTTGTTTTTGCGCTTGCGTCACTAGAAAAACTGCCGTTTTTCATGATATATAATACAGAAGACAGTAAAAATAATAATAATTAAAATTATTTTTACATAAAATTGCTACATATAAATATTATTTTTATTTACAAAATTTAAAATTTACTGATGAAATGTTGTATTTGCAATAATTATATATAAATGTGGACACCGGAAAATTACTCCGACATGCCACTGAAAAGATTTAAATCTCATTTATTTAGCTGGATAACAATATAGTCCCTTCCTAGATTTTTCGCAAGTATACTGAAATCAAAACAGAAGATTTTTCGAGTCGGAAAAAGAAAACACGCACCTCTTTGAAATGGAATGCTCCCAAGAGCGACAGAAAAGGGAAAGGGGCGGACATTCTTTTTCAAAGCGGTATAATCTAAGGGGATCCAAGGGGTTAAGCTATTTCATTCAATTCATGGGAAAACTTGCAGCGGAGATACCTGTGCTGTGAAGTGATGACCATTGTCCTTCTCCCACAGCTCTCGAAGATGAACATTTGAAAGAAGAAAGGTGAAATTGATTGGCGCTTTTTGGTAGCAAGTTGTCAACTTTGAAGTTTGCGCTAACTGAACCATTATTTTAACCCTTTAATGCATGTGTTTAAAATTTACTTGGTATTTACAGAATCATTGTTATGTTCAACTAATTAACTCCCCATTTGCCGCATTATGGGGGGGGGGGGAGTATTTTAAATATATCTTTATTTTCTTCTAACAGAAGAAAATATCGGTTTGTGAAAAAAATTTGATTTCTGGTGGTTTTCGATAAATTTACACACTTTGAAAGGTAGAAAATACGATTTAACAATTTTTGAAAACGTCTGTTTGTCTGTGTGTATGAACAATTGTTTCTGATAGCTCTAACTCAAGAACAAATATACAGAATTTCTTATAAATTTATTGCACCGTAATATAAATTAGTGACTATGAGCTTTTTATCGCCCAATTACTGACGTTCCCATCCCATATTTAAATAATAATGTGGCAGTGTAAGATAAAAGATCGTGTAAATATGCACAAGGAGAATTTTTTATTTTCTTTTATTTATTTATTTTTTGTTTTGTTTTTGTTTTTCTATTTTTGATGAAAAAAAAAAAAAAATCATCAGATGACACAAAACTAAGTTTATTTCGACATTTAATATTACAATTCTCTGAGTTGAAAACCGTCTGCATTCATCATGGAAAACAACCTTTTTTTTTAATAATAATTTTTCTTTTCTCGCTTTGGAATCACTTGAGATTAAAGCATTATCTTACCTGCTCTTTGTCACGCTTTGAAGGGTGTCCTCTAGAGTAGTATAGAAGTATTTCCTAGAGTAGAGGTATTTCTCCTCTGAGGGTGTCCTATACAAAACTGTTTCTAAAAGTACTGCGTTGTGCGTTGTTGGGTGCAGTACCATGATCTGTCATCTGTCGCAGAATTCTTATCTAGGAATCACGACGATTTTTGGAAATTCCGGTAGAGATAATGCTCTATGAATGCTCCTGGTGAGCTCCTCTCTTCCGGTAAACAAATAAATAATTTGTATTGTGTTATATTTGCATAAGAAAATATAGACTAAAGTTTCGTGATTATCACAGCATACTAGTTACTTGAGAAAACATTTTAAAGATGTAAGCAATAAAAATTATGCATAGCACAAACACGCACATATATGTATATATATATTTCCCAAGATATTTAATGGTATTTTAAAGTACAGTCAATAAATAAAGAACTAAAAATCTAAAAAAAAAAAAAAAAAAAAAAAAAAAAAGTTTAAAAATGTCTTTTCTATTTTTTTTCTTTTATTTCTTTGTTTCTTTTATTTATTTTGTTTCTTTCTTTATATCACTGAAAATTTAAAACCAAGTAACTTTCAAAATGAGATAAAGAATACTAAAATTTTTAAAAGGCACATTTTAATTAAAAAACTATAAATACAAGACAGACGTTTCGGTTAAACACTATCCCTCCTCAGTGCCATATACATACAAATCACAACACTTACAATAAAGTCATAAAACATCAAAACAAGATTAGGTATTCCGGCGAAACAGCTTTAGCCTCGTTCAAGGCAGATAGTTGCAATTTAGTATAAGCGCCCTCTAGGAAAATACGGGACTTGTACAAATTTACATTTGAAGCTAAAATTTTAAAGTTGTCAAAATCAAGAGTATGATCACTATCAGGAGAATAAATTACGAGTGTCGAGGAATATCTAATCTTGTTTTGATGTTTTATGACTTTATTGTAAATGTTGTGTTTTGTATGTATATGACACTGAGGAGGGCTAGTGTTTAGCCGAAACGTCTGTCTTGTGTTTTTAGCTTTTTAATTAAAATGTGCCTTTTAAAAATTTTAGTATTCTTTATCTCATTTTAAAAGTTACTTGGTTTTAATATATTAATCAGACGTATAGATTATGTTTAATTTTATTAAATCACTGCAAATTAATTATTGTACTTGATAGGCCAAAAAATATTTCAATCTTTGTTATATTCTTGCATAGTTCCTATATATGAAGGTTTATGTTTTATTACATCATTAGATTATTTGAACGCTATTAAGGAAAAATACACGAAAAACATATTTTAAAGTGCGGCATACATGTAAGCACCACTTGTCTGATGATGTATATAAAAAACGAATGAGCACGCAGCTTCTCATATAATAAGAATTTTTATTGTTACGTTTAATGCTTTAACATACTACAGAAACTGAAATTTAGCTAGTATATAAATCATTAAAAATACAGCATAACATTACCACCTATAGGGAGATATACACCAAAATCTAAATTAGTACTAAGTTATGTAAAGATAAAAAAAATAAAATAAAATTCCACGGACTTCCGTATAACGGTCAGGTCCCGACTAACAAATGTTTGTGCCCAGGACACTTAAATTCTTTTGTGCTCTCTTAGAAGAGTCAGACGTCAGACTTCTCCCCCCTCCCCCTCCCCCCCCCCCCCCCAAAAAAAAAAAAAAAAAAAAAAAAGCCTGCTATTAACATACCACAAGCAGGCGAAAAAGCAGACCAGAAACAATGTTATTTGGTCAAAAAATTAATTTGCGTCTGTTTTGAGCTCAAAAGGCAAATAAAATAATCCCCAATCAGCCTAACGACAGATTTTATTTAATAATTTTATTCATGTAAGTGAAACACAGTTAAATTAGAAATCAACAAACAACAAAAAAGGAAGATTTACACCATTTTTAACCATTAGTAAAATTTTGTGCGCCTCAGAAATTTCGTGCCCATGGCATGAAGCCCGGGTGCCCGTAAGATAGTTGGGCCATGGTAACGGTTCTTAAGTGGTTACACGGGTTTCGAAGACTGAAAAAAAGCATATTTTTCACTTCATTTCTTTTTTAATATAATAAATAAATATTTAAAAAAAAAAAAAAAATTGAGCATATACACAAGCAACATTAAAACAATATTTTATAAAATTTTCATTAAAATTTTTTAGAAAATTTATCCGGGGGGGGGACTTAATTTTCAGATATCCTTCAGAAAAGCGGTGGACATATGCTTTCTTAAAAACTAATGCACCGATCTTATTGAAAGTTTGCACGCTTTTTCAAAATAGAATTGACTAATGCTTAGGCGAAGGTTTTTCTTTTCCTTTCTTTCTTTCTTTATTACAACTCATTTTTCAAGACTATGGTAAAGTAAAATGTTTCAAAAATTGCGCTGGTTTTGTATATAACTATGCCAAAACTTCAAATGTCATTAAAAAAAAAATTCTTCGTTCAAGCACGATCTATACTTATCTACTAACAGAAAAAAAAAAAAAAAAAATGTTTCCTGAATTTCAGATAAAGTTATAGTGAGTTTTATCTTGTCCATCGCTTTTCTGAAGTATTTCCGGAAACCAGTCCCGCCTGTTAAGTTTTCAAAAAGAAAGAAAACGTTATAAAAATATTACTTAAAGACTGCTCTTTTATATACTTAATATTCTGAAATATATATATATATATATACATATAAAACATATTAAAAGAGAGAGAAAGAAAGAGAGAGGAAATATGCTTAATTTTTAGAAGACAAACTTTTTCTAAAAACAGAACGTTGTGGCCACTACATGACTTTCTTCTATATTTTCCTATGCAAATTGGCTCTGTAAAAATAATTTATTAAAATCATTATAGAAACAAAATCGATAACTTTATTTTAAATTATCGCAAATCGATGGTTCAACCCTTCATTTTAAAGGTATTGGCGAGCTCTTTCGAAAGATACCTATCATGAAAATTTATTCCTCAGGGAAGGAGGCGATGCTCCTATATATACAAAAAAAATTTCCCAGTTGAGTATCTCTATTATAAATACTTCTTGTAAATTTCATAATGATTATTAAAAAATAATTCTATTTATGCACATCCATACAAAATTTTGTTCTATACCACCATGTTAAAAATTTAGAGAAAACAGGATGGCAACGCAACCTGTAAGACAATTTTTACCAAAAGTTGATAGGCACTAATTTAGGTCAAGGTGTAACTACATACCAATTTGTATGAAATTCTGTGCAGTAATTCCTGATATACAGTTGCCACAACATTTTGTCACACACACACAGACAGACATTTTCAGAAAATGGTCAAATCGTGTTCTAGTGCTCTCAAAACGTGTAAATCCATCAAAAATCCGATGTCGAAAATTTTTACGAATCTAATACTTTCTTCTATTGAATATAGAAGAAAGTAATAACATATTGCATACAGGACATCTCAAACCGTCTAAATCTGTCAAAAACATGACATCAAAATATTTCCCAAATCCAATACTTTCTTCTACTAAAAATAGAATATGCAAAAATTTTTAGTGGTCAGGGGTATGTTTTAACTCTACATTTCTAGAGAATAGAAATGAAATCGATATTAACAATGCTTGGGGGTGCATAACAATGCCCTATTATCGGTATTCAGCGTATGCAGGCAAATAATCGATTATAATATAGCGTATGTTATACGCTATATTATAATATAGCGTATGCAGGCATTATTTGCCAAGGTTAGAGGTGAAATAAGCATGCAAAATCCTAAAACTGCTACTTGCATGCAAAATGAATGGCGAATGAACCCTTATTAGTAATGTATTATACAGCTATTAGCAAAAGTATTTATTTATATCTATAATAAGTCCTATTTGGAGAGTTCTTAATACAATATATGGCAAATTAAATTTAAATATCAAAAAAAAAAAAAAATTCTATGGAAATAAAATAATTTAAGATAAAATTCAAAAGCAGCAAAAATTTTAAAAACCCTGAATTTAGATGTACTCTTTGAAAAGTTTAACTACTGCAAGGGTCAAGGCTTTACATATTTGAGGGGATGAGACATTTCTTGATTGTCTATAGAAACTAATATGCTTTGGCCACCACAGAGCTTTTTTCTATATATATTCTTGTACAAATTCATAGTATTTATTATAAACTTATTATTTATCAAAGTTTTTTTCCCCATCATAAATACAAACGATTTTTTATCACAGTATAACACTAAATGTCTTATAACTTCATGCTATACACAAAATATATATCACCCGAAATTTTTCACCTTGGAAAAAAAAGGGATACATATGTACATTTTTTTTTCCTATTTGATTATTACTATTATAAATATTTTTTTCTAATTTCACTTTGAAAAGTTAAAAATAATTCTCATTATGTATCATTTACACGAAATTTTGTCCTATCCTGGCATATTAAAAATTATGAAAAAATTAAAATAAAATAAATATATAAATGGGATGCCAACATCTGTTGAGCGATTTATCCCCACATGTCATCAACATCAATTTAGGTTAAAGTCCAATTAAATACAAGTTTGATTAAATTTCGTTCATTGGTTCCTCAAAATTCGTTACAGTGTCCATAAAATTACTGATACACAAACAGACAGACATTAAAAAAAAAAAAAAAAAAAAAAAAAAAAAAAAATGTCAAATGGTGTTCAGGGACATCTTAAAATGTGGAAATGCATCGGAAACTGGATTTCGAAAATTTTCACAAATCTAGTATACTTTCTTCTTTTATATTTAAAAGGAAGAAAAAATATTAAAAATCACCTCTATGCAATAATAATCTGATGTGGCAGTCACTCTACTTTTTTTCACCCTGCATGACTACTGACTTCTGTATTTGAAGTAATTTTTAATATTTTAAATAATAATTTGAAATAATTTTTAAATAGCAGTTGAAAATTATTTTATAGACAATTTCATTTTAAATACGTTTCTGCATGACGAAGGTTATATCTTCTGTTCACACGTCCCTTTTAAATATTGTTAGCTACATTAAATACCAAAACTTGATAGGAACTAATTTATGTCATGGTGCATCTACATATACGTTTATATACAATTCTGTGCAGTAGTTCCTGAGATACAGTCGCTACAAAATTTTTTGTCCCACACACAGAAAGACAGACATTTTCCAAAAATGGTTAAATTATGTTCTGGACCTCTCAAAACATATAAATCCACCAAAAAGCGGAAGTTTAACTTTTTACGAATGCAGTACTTTCTTCTATTAAATATAGAATATTTGGGGAAAGGGACATTTGTGGCCTAAATCATAAGCAATTTTCAGAAAAAAAAAAAAAAAAGATTATGTAATACAACCATTTGTGGCTTAAATCAAAAGCAATTTCCAGAAAAAAAAAATTATATTACTATAACTTTTTTTAACATCTATTATTTTTAGTAAAAATCTCTCAGCAACAAATTTATGGTTTTCCATACACGAAGTGCTCTATTCGTTTAAAAAAGAATTGCATTATGCGGTTTGATTGATATGGGGTTTATTTTCATAAAAGAGAAAGTTAGGAAAAAAAAAAAGAAAAGAAAGAAAAAGAGAAAGAAAAGACAGAAAGAAAAGATAATTAATCATGAAATTTATTATGATTAAATTTGATATTTGTGATCAATAAATTTCACTCAAACATTCATTTGTCCAGTTTGGATAGAAATGAGTTTTTGAAAGTACCATATTCAATAGATTAAGAATGACAGCTAAATTTGCAAAAAATAAATGTACATAGATTTTTTAAAAAAAAAAGAAAAGAAAAAGAAAAATTTCCAATATTTTACCCTGAAATATAGATAGAGGCTACTCTGTGAAATAAATAAATAAATAAATATTTTTTCTAAGGGTACGAAATTATTTTACGTCTTAACAATAAGGATATTCTGCACCTCCTAAAGATATTCTTCTGCACCTTCTTCTAAAAAAAAAAAAAAAAAAATGCCTCCATTAACAATAATTGCGCGTTCTCCATTATATAAGATTCCATTCTGTATAAGTCACACCAAGTGTCCAAAGATTCTGGCTTAACAGCAGATAGACGGAATAAGCCAGATTCGAATCCCGGTCACTCTGGCTGGTCTTATTCGTTCGGACTTTAACATGATTTTCTCCGAAATTTACGTGAATGCAAAATAGGACTTTTCAAAAGATTGATACAGAGTGTATCCCCACACAGTCCAGGATTCTCGTGGAACCTACACCACACCATCTCTCTATATACACTCTATAACAAAAAAGCGACGCACCAAGAAGGAGTTATCGAATGGGACAAAAATTGGTCGATGTGATGTACATGTGGAGAAAATTACAGTTTCAGAAAATTTGAATGATTTAATCAAGAGAAAGGGCCTCACAAAGTACACAAACCAATAACGCGTTGGTCCCCTTTTGGCCCATTAGGTACGCAGTTATTCGGCTGGGTATTAATTGATAGAGTTGGCAGATGTGCTCCTGTGAAGTATCGTGGCAAATTCTGTCCAATTGGTGCGTTAGATTGGTAAAATCCCGAGCTGGTTGTAGGACCTTTTTTATGATGCTCCAAACGCCCTCAGTGGAAGAGAGATCCGGGATTGAGCTCAACCCCATTTCACTGAGCCACCTATTAAGGGTCTTTGAAGTCACTGAAGTACCAGTAGCACGTAGGATCGTTGACAATGATGAATTGGAGCTTTCAGTACCGCTTTGACGTTTGACGATTGACTGGTTCTCACTTTCTGTCCTCTTTTTAGGGCGACCTTCGACCGTTTCCTCCCTGACGCTGTGTTCGAGCATGGTTCACCCATTCCTGTCAATATTATCTAATAGTAGTACCACTCCTATCCAATTGACAAAAAAATTGCAGATTAGACCAACCGGCTTCTTTGAGCCCAACAACACACCACACGCAAATGCTGACATCTAAGCATGTTGTCTGCGCACCTGTATGCGAGGCATATTTAATGTCTTTCTGAGAAGATGGAATAAAATTCTCGAAGAATTTATGACCTAGAATCAAAATTTCTCGTTTTTAATTTTCTTCCAGTTGCGCAGTTGAGATGCGCTACAGCGTCGCATGCTCATTCGATGGCAGCCAAACATTGAAATTTTGCATTTTCCATCGAAACCTGTATGTATGTCAATTTTTGTCCAGTTTGCATTACTCCTTCTTGGTGCGTCGCTTTTTTTGTTATAGAGTATATAAATGGCTAAGAGAGGTTTTCCCTGTAAGTCCGTGGCTGGACGCAAGTTGATTGGCTAAGAGAGATTTTCTTCTGTTTGTCTGTGTGTTGTTGCCACCAGCTTTTCATACTTAAGTTAATTTAAAATACTGTCACCAGCTTTTCATACTTTAGTTAATTTTTAAAAAATCTAATTGTCCGATCGATAAGTTTTATATCGACGGATTCAGAAAAAATGTCCCTTTCATTTGGTACCTTATTTGTAACAAAAATTTGATTAGATTTTTTAAAATTAATTAAAATGTGAAAATAATAACCTGGTAAAAGCTTTAAATGTGGACATTTAAAATTTTAATTGTTGCTAAAAAGAAAAAAAAAAAAAAAAAAAAAAAATTACCTTTTTTTTTTCCAAACATAAAATAAAATATGCTTTCACGCGAAAAATAAAAAAATAAAATATTTTACTCATGCACATGAAAAAAATGAAAATGGAAAATGGAGTAAAAAAACAATTTAGATAAAGTTGCACGAGAGTTCCAAAAATTAATGGAAATATAAATGAACGTTAAATAAATAAAACAGTCGTCTGCTCAATCATGTGATATTGAAAAACAAAGAATCGAATTCAGTAAATATAGAAAGGACAGGAAAACGAAAAGAAAAGAAAGAAACTAATAATAATAATAATAATAACATAAACTAATGGGAAATCATCTTGAAAGGAGGAATCATCTTGAGGAATCGTTTAGGAATCATCTTGAAACTTTGATAGTATGTATAAAGAACATGTTATACCTCATATATTTCAGCAACACAGTTGTGCCCTGAATAAGAGGAAAAGGAAATCAGTAAAAAATTAAACAAAAATCAAAATATTTTGGATCACCCTGTAAAATGTAAATGCTTCAAAAGCTTTTTGGCTGTAGCATTTGAATATGAGGATTTTTCTCATTATTTGTATACATTTTTATGCAGGCTACCATACATTATAACACGTAGGGTATTAGACCCAGGGCAAAGCCATTTTTAGGAAATTTAGCATACTAAAATAGTCACAGCACACTGCAATCAGAATGCAAAAATGCTAAAAGTCTTGCGAGATATGAGCATTTTTACTAAATTGTTTTTAACTACGCATGCGCTAGCTTTTAAAAAATTTCATTTGCATAATTTAATAGCCAAAAGTATTGAGCAATTCATATGAAAACCCCAAACTAATATCGTGTAAATTCGAAAAGTTATGAGAGACAAAATAAACAGAATTTCAGTTAAAATAAATAAATAAACTACTAATATATGTTAAATTTTACTTAATATTCTATTATATATAAATTTAGAATTTTAAAAAAGGGCAAAAAGCAGATTATGTTTAATTTGAAAAAAATCCCAGTTTTTATTTATTTATCGTCTGCTTTATTTAAATAATACCTGTGAAGGGAAAAAAAAAAAAACTTTTTTGATACTGATTATTATTAATTTTCTTTCAAAAAAAAAAAAAAAAAAAAGAAAAGAAAAGAAAGAAAGAAAAAGAAAGATTTTGATGAAATTCTGGAAAAGCAGAATTTAGTTTAGTGCAGAGGACTATTATTATTATTATTATTTTTTTTTTTTTTTTTTCCCAAATTATAACATCGCTTTCAAATTATTCAATTATGTCAATTATATTTTCGATTTCGATAAATGTCCAACTATCGTAAAACTGGTATCGTAAAAATCCGTAAATTGAAACTAATAGTCCTCCGTCCTAAAAAAAAAAAAAAAAAAGACGATAGGGGGTTTTATCAATATTTATTTACAATCAGCAAACACTGTATTACCATTGGGCACTGATTGAATCAAATAAAAATGTGAGTAAAACCCCTTATAGTTTAGCTTTTATTTTGAGGGAACTGAAATTCTGTTCATTCTATCTCTCATTACTTTTTGAATTTCACGATATTTGTTTGGAGTTTTCATATAAGTTGCTCATACTTTTGGCTACTAAATTATGCAAATGAAATTTCTTAAAGGCTAGCGCTGCGTAGTTAAAAATTATTTAGTAAAAATGTTCATTCGTCAGATATTTAACTTGCATTCCGGTTACAGTATGTTGTGTCTAATGTAGTATGAAAAATGAAAATTTTTCTAAAAATATGTCTTTGCACTGGGTCTAATACACTACGTGTATTAGACCCAGTGCCCCATTTATATTTAAAAAAAGGTAATTGCTTTTGCATTTTTTTTTTTTTTTTTTTTAACCCGTTATATTTCCATAATCATTTGTGGTAGCCTCATAAAAATTTATACAGATAATGAAAAAAAAAATCTTCATAATCACACGCTACAGCCAAAACGCATTTAAAGAATTACTTTTTACAGGTTCATCCAAAACATTTTGATTTTTGTTTCATTTTTTACTCGTTCCCTTTACCTCTTCAGGACACAACTTTTGCTGAAATGTATGAGGTGTAACATGTTCTTTACACTACCGAAGTTTCAAGATGATTCCCAAAGAACTGTTTTAGATATTTGACAAAACTTCTAAATTCGAAAGTGTACACATACTTATTGGTAGATAGGCTATGTTTAGATAAGATTTTAGCCCTATAGCTTTTGAACAAAAATTTAAACTTTATACAGTTTTATATGACTACGCTTTTTTTTAAATTAAGAACAGATAACATAATTTTATATTAATTCGGAGACAAAGTTTTTGGACAGATATTATTTTTAAAATTAAACTCATTTTATTTTTGAACTGATTACTATTTTTTAAGTACATTATAGATTTTACCATATAAGAGAAAAATAATTTATACTATAAAATTTTATCAAAACTAAAAATTTTTTTTTTATAAAATAATAATAATAAAAATATTGCTAATGCTAATGTATCGTAATAATCGTTAATATATATATATATTTAAAATTTCATAAAAATTTAGCTTTTAAAAGATACATGATAATACCAACACCACAAAAATAAAACTGATTGTAACACAGTACAAAGATTAGCACAGGAACTTTACGATTCATTTTTAGTTCCAATTAGCAAAACCAATTTAAATTACTATCGCCTACGTAAAAAACCCACAAAACTTTGACAGAGAAAAATTGATGAAGGTTCTCAATAAATTTATTAAAAATATAACAGGAAATAAGAATTGAATTAAAAAGTATGAAAAAAGGACCACAGGAATTAAGAATTGGATATATATAGAAAAACATCCATTTTTTAGCATATTTGCATTCAGGCCCTTGAAAACGTTAGAATGCAAATAATGCTTTTTTCTCATTCCAATTTCCAGTAATTCATTTCGATTTTTCTTTAATTCTTTTTTGGTTTGATTTGTGTGGTCTTCGCTTCGGAATGGGACGTTTCGGCGCGGCCGTTTTGGCGCGGCCGTTCCGGCGCGAAACCCATTTCGGCGCGGCTGTTTTGGCGCGGCCGTTTTGGCGCGAAATCCATTTCGGAGAGGCTGTTTTCGCGCAGCCTGTCCTTCACGAAATGGCCGTGGCTTTCGTCTCAGCCTTTTCAGTTAAAATTTATTTAATGACAGATATGATTTCTTATTTATTTATTTATTATGCGTGAAGAAAAAACTATTTTAAATTATTTATTAAATATATTATTGATGAATAGAATTTTGCTTAATTTAAAGGAGCCAATGATAAGATTAGAAACTTGCTTTTTATTAAACTTAGTCATCAGATGGCAACACATACGCAGCAATTCTAAAGATTCTAACCAATTTGGTGATGGAGGTTCTTTGGGGAATAAAATAATGTAATTTCTGATTTTTTTTTTTTTTTTTTTTTTTTTAATGCTTGAACCAAAAAATATTTTCAATTTTTTATTAATGACATTAATGATGAATAGGATTTTTCGTAATTTAAAGAAGTCAGTGGTAATCTGAGAAAAGAACTCGATTTTTGTAGTTAAAACATATTAAACCTATTGCCGTGCAATGTAATTTCTGACAATTTCTAAACAATGTAATTTCTGACTTTATATATATATATATATGTATATATATATATATATATATATATATATATATATATTATGCGTAAACAAAAAATTATTTTAAATTATTTGCTAAAGATATTAATGATGAATAGAATTTTGCGTGATTTAAAAGAGCCAATGATAAGGTGAGAAACTAGATTTTTGTTTAATTAACTTAATTTATGTAACTTAAATTATGTAACTTAATTTATGTTATTACCAAACTAAATAATTTTTATTGAAGCCATATTTTTGGGTTTCATTTCTTAGTATGGAACAATATCTATTGCAAGTATTTTAAAAACATAGTTCATTAATCCTTTAGCTGTGTAGTATTTTATCTGTTTAATAACTGATAAAAACAATAGTAGGTGAAGGTAGGAATTAAAAAATGATTAAATTTAATAAAATAATAATAATAAAATAATATAAACTAAGTAATATAATAATAAATTAAATATATATATATGTATATATTTTAACTGTATGGTTATTCAGTAATCTTATCTTCCAATTTTTTTTTTTTTTTTTAAGATTGTTACATTAGCCTTTTATTTCAACTATTGAGTGACAGAAAAAAATGTTTGTAACTGATAAAGGGTTAAACTGATCATGTAATTTAAAACAAATTTCATGTCGTAAACATTGCTTTATTTATTTATTTATTTTTATTTTCAAAATATTGTTGTTAGAAATGGATGAAAGAATGGAAATTTCATAGTAAATATTATTGGGAAAATGAGAACTAAAAATTTTAAAATATGTCCCGAAGGTTTTTGGGGTAAATTAAAAAACAAAAATAAATAAAAAAAAATAGGAATTTTATTTTTTCTGAAGGTGGTAAAAACCATGGGAAAAACATGTTTTGGCCAAGATAGTAAAAACCGGCAAAAACCATTACACGGTAAATACACACCTGCTTTCATTTTTTTTTAATAACTTACTTAAAGCTCGCATTGCTCTAAATTTCTGAAACTTATTACACATAGTAGAATAGTTCCATACAACTTATTAAGTTTTAATACCATCCCCCCCCCCCCCTCAGCTTACTATTTATTTATTGTAACTTAGTAACTCCCCACAGTTAAAATGTAGACTTAGGTTCATTAATCACTAAATCAGTAAAAATCAACTGTACAAAAAGAAAAATGAGCAATTTACGTTTAGAAGTGCCAGATGAAAATATCCTGTACTTTTAAATCTCCACCAGTTATTTAAAAAAAAAAAAAAAAAAAAAAAAATGATAAAAATAAAAAATAACTTTCTATAAAGTTTTCATTATCTTAAAGTTATCACTGCTATTCTTCTTCTTCTTTTTTTTTTTTGTTGTTGTTACACAAAATTTAATTATTAAAGACTTCTGTTTATTTTTATTTACAGTTTGCGTATTAAAATTTCCTATATAATAAAGCTTGCTGAGATAAAATAAAAGTTAACTTTAGCAAGAAACAGGATAAAGAAAAGGTATGCATTTTTAACCAATTCTTAAACTGCCTTCACTTAAACAAAGTCAATAATGATTAACTCGCGGGTTTATTTTAATCCATCTAATAATAAACAGTTATAAAATTCTTGAATATTCCCGACTATTTATTATGTTTTCAGAAAAAAAAAAAAAAAAAATCTTGCACTCAAAAAGTTCGGAATGTAAACATCTGGCGCCAAAACGGCCGGCGCCGAAACGGCCGCGCCAAAACGGCCGCGCCGAAAAGTAACAAACCGTCTTCGCTTATGATCCGAGTAATTGTTTTAATGCTGAAGTTAAATCATCTTTAAATTTCAAATTTATGCTCTGATAATATTGTATTACTACACACACATATATATATATATATATTTTTTTTTTTTTTTTTCCTCCAAAAAATATTTGTAAGTTAGTGAGTATAACTTTAAGCAGGAATTTTATAATAAGAATAATTAAATATTAAAGCGGAATACTTTTCTTTAAAAAATTAAAAATTGTTTATTTTGATATGATGCTGTTTGACTAATAGAATCTAACGGAAGATGTTTTTATTAAACTTAAAAAAATTTTAAATAAATTTTTAAAAATCATTTAACGAACACAGTACATTTTTAATAATATATTTTTATATAATTAAAAATATATATAGTATTAATATTTTTCTTATAAAATGTATTGAAAATTTAAATTCGAAATACTTTTATTTATGATTTTTAATATAATTCATAATCTTTATAATGATTTATATTAAATGTTAAATTTTTGATATTTTATATTAATTTTTAAATATTTTTATAGAAAAAGTATATTTAAATATTTTTATTAATAAATTTTATATAATTTAAAATTTATGTTACACTTAAAATTTAAAATAATTTTATAAAAAATGTAAAAAAAAAAAAAAAAAAATGTTTAATAAAATTTAATGTATGATTGTTTAATTTACATCATCTTATAAAATTCAAAACTATAAAGAAATAAACTATTTTACTTGTTAACCTTTCTGCTTAAATAAATTTATTTATTAATAAATGCGTAAAAATATTTTGTTGCTTGCTAGTAATGAAATGGTGTTATAGATAAAGTTTTAGATAAATAACGTTCAACTTCAATAAATAAATAAATAAATAAATTAGTCCGTGTAATTTTAAGCGAATTATGCTGCAAATAAAATTGTATTTATTTACTCAGTTAAAATTTTAGTGTGAACTTTTTTCATTCTTGTTTAAACAAAGATTTCCTTTTTAAGTTAATAATTCAATAAAATATTTCGGAAAAATAGAGAAAACATTTATTAATTTATTCATTTTTATACTCGTGTTAATTATTTTTTTAATGCAAGAATAATTTGTAAGTTACTATACATAGGGGAGAACAGGGCACAGTGGACCACCCCTATTTAAATCTATTAATATTCAACTCTTTTAGTTCATATGGATACTCATGTATGGCACTATGGTACTAGTTGTATGCAGGAAAAAAAAAAAAAAAAAACATCACATGGGTAACCATCACAAGGTAACAATTTTGAGCAGTTTTTATGTTTTGTGCTGCTCAAAGTAATTTTTCCCCACATT
Source organism: Salticus scenicus (assembly GCA_963930645.1). Classification (NCBI taxonomy): domain Eukaryota; kingdom Metazoa; phylum Arthropoda; class Arachnida; order Araneae; family Salticidae; genus Salticus; species Salticus scenicus. The sequence goes on from OZ005658.1 coordinate 189,658,514, forward strand.
GAAGTTTTCAAAATTTTATGAAGATTGAACTAGCGACTATAAATACTATATAACTGTTAAAGAAAGGCAATACATTGCTGTTTTTAAATTCCTAAATATTATTAGCACATTTATAGTCTGTATATTATTTTATTATTATAATTTGTTTTACTCTGGCACGGGGCACAGTGGTTCGCCTCTGTATGGGGCACAGTGGACCACCTTCTAATGTGCCTAAAAGTGCAAATTAGATTTAATACTTATATTTGTTTTAGTTAAATTTATAGATACAAACATAATGTAAAGTATTAATATCTCAAAGCAATAAATATCTTAATGTTAAAATAAATAAAAAGAATAATAAATTTCTGAAAAGAATAAATATTTGAATAGTAATAAAATATCTATTAATCTCTAAATTCAATAACTATTTGAAACATACTGCATTAATAAAAGAAAAAATAATAATATCTAATTTAATAAATAGTAGGAAAATTTTATTATTATTGTTGTTTTTAGAGATCACATGTGAAAAGCAAAAGAAGTAGCTTAATACATTTTAGTTAAATTTATCATACAAATAAAATGTAAATTAATTATATCTCAAAATAATTTTAAAAAAAATTAAATATTTGAATAGTAGTATAATATTTATTAATATCTGAATTAAAAAGAAACATTTAATTTATATAATATTAATAAAAGAATAGAAAACAATTATCTATTTTAACTTAATAAATTTTCTTGCTGAGATTTGGTTTCTTATTTGTTTATTCTAATTTTATTTATTTTAGTTTATTTTTTGAAAATGCTTGAACTATATTCTTTAGACTACAATAGTATAAGAAACTAATTTTAGAGAGAGAGAAAAAAAAAGTAATTTATATTAATTTAATACAAACAAAAGAGGCTGGTCCACTGTGCCCCGGTCATGGGGCACTGTGGTCCACTTTGTAAGTGCTCACATTTTATTTTTTTATTCATAATGTATTGGAAATATTGTTATAAAAAATTTAAGATATGTCAAGAATAGCTTAGAGGTTGTTTGCTACTTTTTTTCGAGTACATTGCTTTTCTGTTTTTTGTGAAAAAAAAAAAAAAATAAGAGTGTAAAAGTGATCCACTGTGCCCCGGTCTCCCTAAGTTTAAACAGTAATTTTTTAATAATGTTTATGAAATTTAATTTTTGAGTTGTTTTTTATGTTTAAACTTTAGTACAACTGATAATATGGAATTGTACATGATAACCAATATTTTGTAGGTTTATACTAAAACAAATCTTTTTCACAATTCTAACTAATACTAGTCGTGTAAAGTTAATGTTATTTAAAATTATTAACCTTATTATTTCTTATTATTCAAATTTCACCTAGCAAAACTATTTCATTATTATTATTATTATTATTATTATTATTATTTTATAATAAGATATTCAGTTATTTTTTTCGTATCGACATGAAAGTAATGCAAGATAAAATAAATAAATAAATAATGATAATAAATAGAGCAATGTTTTAGTCCCCCCCCCTAAAAGTATTAATACATTCTCTCAATTTATTATTCTACTCTGTTCTATGAGAAAATTATTTAAATTTTCATATCCGTGAGAAAACATTATACATATTTCTGCAATTTAATAATAATTATTATTATATCATTTATGTGTTAGTTATTCGTTCATACCAACGCTTTAACAAGGAAAAATATTATGTGATCCAGCATTTCTAAACTGTAAAGCGTAATATACAAAGCCCCTAAAGTCAAATTTTCTAATTATTTTTTACTTTCTCTTACCCATAAGGTAGAGAAAGTATTGTTTTTGGGTCAAATTTTCGAATGCGAGATTTTGTTATATTTACACGTTTTGAGAACCCTGAATACGAAAATCATGTTTTTAGCAAATGGTCTGAGTGTATGTCTGTGTGTGTGTGTGTCTGTCTGTGTGTGTGTGTGTCTGTTATCAGCATATCTCAAAAACAAATTATCGCAGAAAGTTCAAACTTGATATTCTAAATGTGTATCATATAGGGATGCTACAGTAAGCTTTTCGTTAAGATCAAGCAAATGGTTCGTGTACAGGGACAATCAAGAGAATTCTAATACATTACGTCTATGGGGGAAATTGCAGGTAAGTAGAGTTTAACGTCTATCGACTGCACTAAACCAAATGAAACGAATATATTTTTTTTGTAATAGAGATAGTTAACTGGGGAAAAAATTTTGTGTATGTAGGAGCCTCGCCTCCCCCCCTGGGGGGGAAGTCCCCCCTCGAGGGGAGTAAATTTTCATGATGGGTATCTTTCAAAAGAGCTCGCCAATACCTTTAAAACGAATGGTTGAACCATCGATATGCGATCACTTAAAACAAAGTTATCGATTTTTTTTTTACTTTTAACAAAAAAAAAAAAAAAAGCATTTTTTTTTTTTTTTTTTTTTTTTTTTTTATATTGAGAATAAAATGGGCTTTTTTTTAGATATTTGGTGTTATACTACTTCTCTAATATAGAAATCGTCTGCATTATCATAAAATATATGTATTTTTTAATTATAATATTAATAAATTAGTTTTTAAAAACAGAATTATTTTTTAATAACCGAATTAAATTCTATATAAATGTAGGTGCATTAATGAAACGGGGGGTTGAGGGGGGCGGTAGCTCCCCTCACACAGAACTAATTATCATATAAAACTCTTCAGAAGCCTAATCTGAATTGTTTAAGTTTACATAACAGTACTCGTTATCTTACCTTTTAATCTGCAACCTGTACTTATAGTATTAAACTTCAGGGTAAGAGAAAGTCGTGTGGGTGACACACCAGATTATTTTTATTATTATTAGCTATTTATATATATATATATATATATATATATATATATATATATTATAATAATTTTATTTAGTGAGAAATTTTAATTGCATTCAATTATTTGTTTAAATAATTTATTTTGTCGGACACTACGAAACCAATATATTTATTTATATAAGTATACATTTCCAAAATACCGGTCCTATATTCATGAATCGACAGCTTTGGAGAAAGCTTAAAATACGAGCCTTATTACAATGTAATATTTTTTAAACAAATTTCATTTTGTTTAATTGTGGTTTTCTCCGAAACTCGTAAAAATACGGATTAGGACCCCTTAGAAAGATCCCACACGGAGGACATTAAACTCATAGGCCTAGTACCCTAGTTTAGTCAATCGGCTTTAAACCTTACAACCAATCAACCAATTATTTTGTTTAATGCAATCTAAATAGGTTAAAAAAATCCTGCCTGAAATTTCGCTCCACAGACGTATGTGCCTCCACACGAATTATTGTCCGATTTTAAAGAAAAGTTTCAAATAGCATTTCTAATGATATAGATTTAAAATACTTTCTGTATATTATTTGGACTCTCTCCTAATATTCGTTCATGCGACGTATGCTGATAACAGACTCGCTCGCACACATACAAACGCAAAGAGAGAGAGAGAGGTGGTGGGTGGGGGGGGGGGGGGGGCAGGGCCCAATTAACCTTACAACTGAGAGGAAGCACAAATCCATTTGAGATCCCCCCCCCTTCCCCACTGACTGCTTGATCTAAAGACTCATACATACATCTCGAAAAATTTATAAATTTTCCATTAACTTTTGTAGTTACCTGGAATTGAAGACAAGTATATTCACTTAATTTTTGTGCCTAAATATAAACTGGAGAAAGCCTATGTTCACCACAATATATGAAATTATTCCATTATAAATGAATGTGTAAAAGCTTCATTAGCATATTCCCTATATTACCTAGAAATGGTAGTTGTGCAGTCAGGTCTACTGTGGCTTTTTATAATCAGACAATGCTTTTAGACCACAAGCTTAAAATTCGGGGCTTATTTTTTGCTTAATTTGGGGCCTTTTCAAAATTTTCTAGGGAAAGCACACGCTTCTCGTGCCTATTGGGTAATCAGGGCCTTGGGGGAGGAGGGGGGATACATGCTACATGCATGGACATCCCCTAAAAAGCTCATTTTCGGATTCAGAGGACCTCAAACACTAGTTCATATATATTTGACAAGAAAGTGTTTACATCCTTCATCGAAGCATCTAACCAACATAAAAAAAAAACACTTGATGAGTGCTTTTCATATTTTCACCTTCACCAATGAAAGTCACTTGTTGCGCCCCTTAACCCACATCCCTAACAGCACACTTATCTATGGTACATACTGAGGATGTCCTTTAGACGCACTTAGATTATAAGATATCTTGAGGATGTCTTGTGGATGAGATTACTGTTGGGGATTCGGATAAGGGGTGTTAAAGATTTTTCCCTGTGTCATTCAATTACGGGCACATCTGCCCATTTCACTTGTCACGTGACCACGATGGAAATCATCTTTGTTACTCTTTGAACTGGAACTTTAATACTAAATGCGTTTTCTAGTAAAATATATGTTCTAGGCCTCAAACCTCATAACGTGTAAATATAGCAAGAACTCAATTTCGAAAAAAATTTCCCAAAGCATTATTTTTTTCTACATGATATGGGTATAACATTACGTAAACGTAAAATGAAAGGAAAACATAAATTGTTAAAAAAAAATTATAAATTTTAATTTCTATTCTTTTTTTAAATTTTACATAATCGATGGGAGGCCTTGATTTTTCCTTTGGAATTAGCGTGATCAACTTATTCAAAGAAAAAAAAAAAAAAGGCTTATTATAATATGATTAATTCAGCCTTTTTTTTTCTTTCTTGTTTGGGGGGGGGGGGGGGGGGGGGAATCTAATATTTTCGTGTCTGAATTTTTTGGGGGGGGGGAATCTAATATTTTCGTGTCTGAATTTTTTGGCTTTGTACTGCTATATCTTTTGTAGGTTACATTAAGTTTATAATTTATGCATATATGTATACGCGTGTAGTATAAAGGACGAGGGGATGTCAAATACCCAGCGCCCCACACGTCCTCAGGGACAGGTTAATTTTGTAACTGAAGGTACAAAACCCATTTGAGGACCCCACTAACAGGTTAATATAAAGTCACGTATGGACAGCTTAAATAATTTAAAAAATGTGAAAAATATACCAGAAAAAAAAAAAAAAAAATGTCTTTATGAAATGATAGAAAATTTTTTAAACCCACTCCTCCCCTCCCTAATTTTATTATTATTATTTTTTATTTTTGCCAGATCCCAGATTATTTTGTTGTTTTAACCAAACAATTTTGTTGATGCAACCAATATTTGTTTAAATCTACAAAATTATTTTGTTGATTTAAACAAACAGTTTTGCTTATTTAGCACATCGCATGTGCATTGGCTGTTTATATAGAGAGATCTATGAAGTAGTTTATTGAACTATCCAAGTAACAATTACTCTTCTTTTACAAATATTATTTTGGTCAATCGGAGCAAGTTGATTTGGTTGACTGAATAAAATTATTGTTTAAAGGACAACATAAATATGAAACTCATTCAACAAAACATTTTTTTTTTTTTTTCAGCACACAGTTAGAAAATGCATATGGTAATATTCTCCCAATTATATACAACATATATTTATAGCCCCAAGCCCCGATCTGATCATGTCAAATTGAGGCCTCGGGTAAGGGAAAAAAATCCCTCCCCCACCCTTTTCAAAACCATTGTAACTTCTTCTTCTTCTTCCTCTTCCTCTTTTTTTTTTTTTTTTTATGTCACATAAACAATATTTTTTAACTTAGGATTTCTAAACAAATATATGTATTTTATGTTTTAAACATATAATGTGCAAGAAAGAAGATGAAACGATTTCACTCTATTGCAGCCCCTCGCTGTGTTGTATTTGGTTGGAAGTGATTGGGGGGAGGGGGAGGAGTGGAGAGGAGGGGAATAAAAAGACGCTATAACGAATTTTATTAACACTAAAGAGGAACATTTACATGCAAGTTCAAAATCCATAAGAAAAAGTTTAAAAAATCATTATTTAAATATTGATTGAGGATAATTTCACGCAAAAGTTGACAAAAAGGCTATATTTTTTTAAGTTTATTAAACTAACTCAATCACTTATATAATATTTCTCTAACTTGGACTAGTTACGATTAAATTTGGTTAGAAACAATACGATAGTGACTTAATAAAATACTCAAATAATATTCATAAGCAATATTTAAAGCACGCTGTCTTCAGTTCAGTGATCTAATAATAATAATAATAATAATAATAGAACGATATTTGTCTGAGGAGATCATTTTATAAAAAAATGTATTTATTAAAGTTGCATCTTTACAACCTTTGCAAGCGTCAAAAGTATAATCAAAATTGGTACTAAGCTTTTTTTTTTTTTTTTGTTAAACAAAAAAATATGCCAAAATGAATAAATTAAAAAATAAGTTAAAAGGCATCGCTAATATGGCGGAAAAATTTTTTTGAGTCACATACGGGTCCTATACTAAAACTGTCCTGCATGGGGAAGTATATATGTAAACTGGGTCGTTATCGCCAAACATGAATTTTATTTTGAAACTTTTCTTTGAATGATTTGGTTTATCTATCAATTGCGTTTCATCCCACAGAAACTAATAAGAATATGGTTTCTGATGAATAAAAATTTAAATTGGATGGTGAAGTTGGTGATAACTTATGTTTCAAATTTTAAAGATAAATAAATAAATAAATAAATAAAAGAAAAAAAAAAAAAAAAAAAGATTGCGAAGATTTCGCATGAATAAGCTAATTTTTTATATTTTTTGTTAGAAAACATATGCATTTTTTGTTAGAAAACTTGTCAAATAATACAACACTACATACTAAAATTTTTCGTATCATTGATTAAAAAAGAATATATTTAAATTTAAAAATAAGTAAAGCAAGATATAAATCTAAAATTTTTACACTTGTCATGTCTGTCACGCTATTAATTATATATATATATATATATATATATACGTTTATTAATTTAAATTTTAGAACTTTTTAAAAGTTATATGTCAGATAAAAGTCCTGTTTCTGCAAATTAAAATTTCTGAACTTCAAACGTGTCTCAATTTAGAGCAATTGAGTGATAAAGGTGAGTCACTGAAATCATGATGGCCTGTTTTTTGGCATATAAATCACTCTACATTTTTACCTTATTAAGTGTAAATTATTTTTCTTAAATTAAAAATTTTGTATTATTTGTAAGCAATACATACAAATAATACAAATTTCAGCACACCGAAATTCATTACAATAAATTAATATGTATTTAAAATTTGATAAGAAAGCTGTGGGATATCTATCCCCTCTCATATGAAAAATTAACCTAATAGAAATAAAAAATTATAGTATTTACAATTTATTTTAATGGATTCATTGGCCCCTGAGCAAAATCTAGATTTCACCATGCAAATAATATGGGTTTGCAGTCCCATGAATATTGTATGTTCAGTTTGTCTAGTATGCAATGCATACAATTAAAATTATAAACTAAGGGACAAAAGAAAAAAAGAGTCGCATTTGGATATTTTTATTTTTCCTTTTGAAAAAAATCAAGGGAAAAAAAAGGAAAAAGGGAAGAAAAAAATCAAGGAAAAAATCAATTTTAATATTTAAATGGAAGGGCGTAACACATAGTAATTTTGCCTGACATCGAATATATATATTTTTTAAGGAAAAATGAAAATTATCCAAATTCAGTTTTATTTTTTGTTTCTCAGTCTATTACTTTTATGACATTTTAAGGTGCCTGCCTACTGTCGGAGGTGATTTTTTTTAATAATTGAAAAATTGCCTAATTCTAATTATGTGCATTATATGACAGAATATAGTAGAAACAGTGAATAACCTGAAAAAAATATGCAAATTTAAAAACATTTTGATATTTAAGCTCAAAATATGCATAAAATTTGCTAAAAAAAAAGCACTTTTACAAAACATCATAAGTCAAATTTAAATAAAGATATTTTTATTCTGTAAATTTTATTTAGATTATTGAAAGGTCCTTAAGGGGGTGAACTACTCTCAAAACTATAACCATGTTATTTAATATTTTAGAGAAGATAACATTTTTATATGCTTGAAAAAATCATGAATATACATGACAGTTCATAACTTCTATCATATTTAAAAACCAGATTTTACCTATTAAATAAAAAATAATTTTAATAAGTTCCTGATTTATTTCAAAGTTTTTTATTTTCTTTTTTAAGTTTATTTTATATTCAGTAACAGATTTTTATGCTTATATTGAGTAAAACATTTATCTAAACAAGCATTTACGGGTCATTTCCGGTTTCAAAAGCTGGCGAGTGACTATAGTATTAAAATGTCTGTAACTCAAGTTCTAAGCAAGATATATAGAAACAAAATTCTAACTGATTTAGAAAGCTAAAATGTGAGGCTTTAATACTAACCCAAAAATAGAAAATCAGAGTTTTGACCGAAAACTGCATTTTAAAGGTAGGCAGGCACCTTAATTAATTAATTTTCAGAAATTCATATTATTTTTTTCAAAGTTAAGAAACTTGAAATACACAGTAATAATACATGTATACTCATTTAACGAATATATGAAATAAAAATGTAACACATTCTGTAATGCAAATGTATATAAATAAAATAAAACAAATAGAACATAAAAATACATAACCTAAAATCAATAAAAAATATTTTTTCCGGATCTTTTAATTTTTGATAGATTCATTAGACTGTATGGTTTAATAAAATTTTTGGTTTTATGAATATTCAGTCTTTTCCTCATCATAACGGTAGTGTTATTTCCATTTTGGCAAATTCGTCATTTTTTTTTTTTTTTTTTTTTTACTTTCCGAATACTATACTAAGGTATTGTTATCATGTCAAAAATCCGAGTTTGAGATTTTGGTGTTTCTACACGTTTTGAGGTCCCCTCTGAATTCATCTTTACTATTTTTACGATGATATATGCGTGTGTACATATACGATTAGCGTCTAAGCGCTTTGTTCGAACGAGCTAATAGTTTGTACGTATATATTATAGGTCACCATAGCACTAACCCTATTGATTTTTATATTTTTTTTTTTTTTTTACAGGGGCACAAAGAAAAGTTCTTTATCATTATTGCCACGAACCCAAATTTTTTAAAGTGCGATAGCATTTGAATGCCTGCGAAATTTTCGCACTTTATTTATCTCTTCGTTACCTTTAAAATTATTATTATTATTTTATAGACGTCATTTTTTCCATATGCATGAGCAAATTTTATATTATATATATTATTATTTTTTTTTTCAAGTGAAAGCCTATTTCATTTTATGCTGGAAAAAAAAAAAAAAAAAAAAAGGTAACAATTGAAAATTTAAATATCTATTTTAAAGCTATGTCTATTTTCACATTTTAATTACTTTTAAAAAATTTAATCAAAAATTTGTTACGAATAAGGTACCAAATGAAAGGAACGATTTTTCTGAATCCGCCAGATTAAACAGCTTATCGATCGGATAATTAGTTTTTTTTTTTTTAATTAACTAAATTATGAAAATTAGGCGGCAACTTATGCGTTCACACACAGATAGAGTCCAAAGGAAATCTGTTAGCCTTTTTAAACGTGACATATGCTGATGGGCCCATAATGGTCATTGTCCTAGTGTTTATTTTGTTATTATTTTTCCTCCTGATGTATTTTAATTGGCAGTGTCTAAAATACGGCCGACTGCGCCTTGATACAGGCGCAAGGGCCCTTGACACAGGTCCGAAATTTCATTTATAGTTCTAAAAAAATTTAATTAAATCTTTATAAAAATATTTTCCAAAGCAACGCTTCATAAACACTTGCATCTGAAAACAAAATGAAAAGTATATTTTATCGAAATATGCATTTTTGTGTGACACAGTAGAAAAAAAAAGAGTAGTAAAAAACAAGGGTATGTGACCCTTATGTGCATTGAACCTTGGGTCCAGTTTTGTTTTAACTGGATTCTGCTAATCCGGGATACAGGGATCGACTAACAAATTTTTGTGCCTAGGGCACTTTAAATTTTTCATGCCCCCTTAGAAAAGCAAGAGTTCTCCCTCATAGGTTACTAATATAACATAATTTTTAGCAGGCGAAAAAGTAGATTGAAAAAAATTATTTGGTCAAAAATTTAATCTGGTTTTGTTCTAATGCAGGTTCTAAAGACAAATAAAATTACTCACAGTCAGTCTAACGAACGACAGTTTTTATTTTAAAAATTTATTAATGTGAATGAAACACAGTTAAGTTTAAAAAAAAAAAAAGAAAGGAAAAGGAAGATTTAGACCATGTATTTCACCCATTAGTAAAGTTTTGTGCCCCTCAGAAAATTCGTGCCCCGGGTGCCCGTGCGGTAATCAGGCCCTGCCGGGATATTTCTTTTATTATTATTTGCATTATTTTCTTTTGTGTCGTATTTGAATATGGAATATTTTTTTTTTTTAATTCTTATTTTCCACATGGTCGTCTACAGCAAAATGGTAACAAACAACGCCTTATTATTATGCCCAGGGCACTAGCCCCGGGTGCCCGTGTGATAGTCAGGCCCTGCCGGGATATTTCTTTTATTATTATTATTTGCATTATTTTCTTTTGTGTCGTAAATGAATACGGAATATATATATAAATTATTATTATTTTTTTCCTTGTGGTAGTCTACAGCAAAATGGTGACAACGCCTTATTATTATTGTTATTTTTCTGTCGTAAATAAATAATCTTTTCATCCTTGAAAAAAAAAAAAAAAAAAAAAAAACGTCTAAAATAAATTAAAAATTCCACTAATTTTCTATCTTTTTTTTCTTTTCACTGAAAGTAACTTTATCAAAACTTTTGTACCTTTTCAGTGACTTAATTACTCGTAATTAAAAAAAAAAAGTAAAAAAATAAATAAACAAATAACAGTTAATGGTGGACTCAGCGTACGCCCATGTATTTTACTGCTAACTGCAAGCAAATTTTTGGATAATAATTGAACTTTAGCCATTCCATTGGAATCTGCTATTTACATAACATGCCAATCGAATCATGGAAGATTATATATAGAATGACCTAGCTTACGCCCATAATTAATGATGTAACTCATCTGACGAATGGCAGAACCTTTTAATACCCAGATAGCCCAATGCCAAACCTGATTGGTCCTACGAAAACCAGCAGCTTGAATGGAGAAGTTATTGCACGACCGGGTGATACTCCACCCCAAGTACTTTGTGGACAAGTCCAAGTTCAAAGCTAGGGGGTGATGACCTTCCTGTGGCAACAAGCTGTCTAGTGTGCAATGGAGTGGGCAGTAAGTTTATACTTTAAGATCTTTTTGTTTTTTGATGTTATTATAATTAATGCTTCTTTATTTTCTGCTTATAAATGTTGTATACAAAGGAGAGTTTCACTTTAGTTGATATGCATTCATTTGATGACATGCACGCTGAGAATTTCTCTCCGCTGTTTGTTAGTAATTAATTAGAATCACATGGAATAAGACTATATGTTTTTGCTGACGCTTGAAGTGTGTATTATTAACATCAAAGTTCATGTATTTAAACGAAGTTGTTGGAGTTTGTTGTGTTTATGTTTAAAATATTAAGAATCAAGTTATTTCAAAATGTAGGCCGGTATGTTCATAAATATGCTTCCCTACCTGGTTGTCAGTTTTTAAAATTTGTTTTTAAGTTGTTTAATCATTTTGTCTTATTTTCATTTTTCTACGACATTTGTGTTGCTGATCGATTGTTATTTTCTATAGAAAATCTATAATCAATCTTTTGAAAAAACATAAACATGAAAGCTTCTATGTTTTGCTTGTTTGTTTACGTTTATTTTTCGGCTTGTACTGAAGCATTTCTATTTACTTTTCCTTATGTAGATCTAATTACGGAAATTCTAGTTTACAAAGATCTCCTGTCAAGCGTGGAATGAATGGATTTTTATTTTAATAAAACAGCGTTTATACAGGTATGTAGTTTTTACATTATTTATTTAATTGTTGTATTACAATGAATGTTTAAGGTTTTTGAATATTAATGAGTTAATGACCATGCATAAACAACTGCCGCTGCTTTTAAAATATCTTTGGAGATGATGATCTCGAAACATGACCTTCTTTTTTTTGTTGTTTATTAAATAATTCTATATTTTTGTTGTATTTTATATAAATGTAAGCTTATATTATTATTGAATATAATGTTTTGACTATTTTTCTTGTGTTTAGTATATTATAGTACAGCTAATTAGGTAGATCATTTTTCCGTTCTTAATTAAGTGGATTTCTGAAATTTTAGCAGTATTTTAAATATTTTCTTTTTCAATGAAATTTTTTTAAAAAATAATTTTAAATTTTTATAATTTTTTACATAAATCCAAGTCATAAATTAAAATTGAACGTGCTACTGTCACTTGTTTTCTTGTGTTTATATCATATTTGTATTAACTTCATAATTATTTTGTTTTTCTTAACCAAATGGATTTTTGAAATTTCGACGGTATTTCATTATTATTATTATTTCAGTCTGAATTTACATTTATTTGTAAATGATTTTCTAAAATTTCTTTCTAAGAAATATTGATCAAATGATTTTCATGAATTAAATGTTTCTGTACCGAGGATATCTATGAAGCATATAAAAAGAGAATCTAGTTATGTAATGTTATATACAATAAATATTCCTGAAATAATGTTTTTCAAATTAAGGAATTCTATAAATTCATGTTGCTGTTAAAAAGCAAATTACTGCAATAAGTTTTGAATACTATGGCATGTTTTTTTTATAAAATTATTAATATCTGAATTATGATAAACAAGCTAGAGAAAACCTTAAAAATGTAATGTTTGTAAAAGTTTTGTCAATTTTAACTGAAAAAGTAAATGTTGAAAATATTTTTCCTTCTATTATTCTTATTATTTAGCACACTATAAAATTATTCCATTGCTTACTTTTTTACTTTCTCTTACCCATAAGGTAGAGAAAGTATTGTTTTAGGCTCAAATTTTCGAATGCGAGATTTTGTTATATTTACACGTTTTGAGGTCCCCTGAATACGAAAATCATGTTTTTAGCAAATGGTCTGTGTGTGTGTCTGCCTGTTATCAGCATATCTCAAAAACAAATTATGGCAGAAAGTTCAAACTTGGTATTCTAAATGTGTATCATATAGGGATGCTACAGTAAGCTTTTCGTTAAGATCAAGCAAATGGTTCGTGTACAGGGACAATCAAGATAATTCTAATACATTACGTCTATGGGGGAAATTGCAGGAAAATAGAGTTTAACGTCTATAGACTGCACTAAACCAAATGAAACAAATATATATTTTTTGTAATAGAGACAGTTAACTGGGAAAATTTTTTTGTGTATGTAGGAGCCTCACCTCCCCCCCTGGGGGGAGGTGATTAATTTACTCCCCCTCGAGGGGAGTAAATTTTCATGATGGGTATCTTTCAAATGAGCTCGAAAATACCTTTAAAACGAATGGTTGAACCATCGATCTGCGATAATTTAAAACAAAGTTATCGATTTTTTTTTACTTTTAACGAAAAAAAAACTGAAAAAAAATCGTACTTTTTTTTTTTTATTATATTGAGAATAAAATGGACTTTTTTTGGATATTTGGTGTTAAACTACTTCTCTAATATGGAAATCGTCTGCCTTATCATAAAAGATAATTTTTTTAAATAATAATTTTAATAAATTATTTTTTAAAGAGAAATATTTTTTAATAACCGAATTAAATTCTATATAAATGTAGGTGCATTAATGAAACGGGGGGTCGAGGGGGCAGTAGCCCCCCTCACACAGAACTAATTATCATATAAAACTCTTCCGAAGCCTAATATGAATTGTTTAACATAGGTTTACATAACAGTACTCGTTATCTTACCTCTTAATCTCCAACCTGTATTTATAGTATTAAATTTCAGGGTAAGAGAAAGTCGTGTGAGTGACACACCAGATTATTTTTCTTAATGTACATTGCTTTAGATTATGTTTTACTAACTTAATATAATATTAATAATAAGATAAAAAGAGCTTTTTATATACCAAGTTTGTAAATTTTCTGTTGAATCATATAAACTTGACAATTCTATGTATTATTAAATACTTTTTAAAAAAAATTTTGAGGAATTATCCCATCAACTTGAAAGAAAATAATCAAATGTGTAATAAAGAGAACAACTATAAGAAATTTTCAAACATATATTAATTGAATAAAAGTATTTAAAGAATGCATTGTCACTGTGGTCTAAGCTATTCTAAAAATTTCATATGTCTAGCTAGTCAGGAAGTTAGTTGAAAATCGATTGCAAGATATGTACTGGACAAAGAAAGCAAGTTAATAAAAACATGCTAAAATAGAAGGAATTGGTATTAAATTAATTTTTTTTTTTTTTTTTTTTTTTTAAATAATCATGTCTTGGAGCCAGAAGATTGAAATGCAAATTAAGAGAAAATTGTGTGAGTGTCACACCAGATTATTTCTTGTAATTTTTAATAAGGAAATAAGATTTCATTTGCTTTGTCTCTGACAACTTATTTCATGTACCTTATGCTTTCATGTGATTAAATAAGAAAGCATAATTTATTTATTGCACTAAATTTTAAATTTTGTGTTAACATGTATAATTTTTATGAATGTCCTCTACTACCAGTAGTTTTTGTGTACCTATTACCATTAGTACTTCAGAATGTCACTATGAATGGTAATAGAAAGTCCTGTCTAGTGTCTACTACTGGTATCAGTTTAGTACTATTAAGGCCAGTTCCAGTAATAAGCACGACCAGGCTTAATAAAGTGAAAAAATTTCTGTGAAGATAATGCATATATTAAAAAAGACTTTCTGCAAAATAGTCATAACAGTAAAAGATTAAATAACTCATAATAGGATACTGCCAGTTTGAAAATTATCTTAATTAATTTTATTTTTCTCATGAGTAATGCTAAAAATTTTCTGTGAAAAGAGACTTTCTAATCACAGTATTTGTGGATTTTTGTATATTATACATGTCTGTACACACTCAGTATTCTTATAAATTCAGAATGGGAGATGAGTATTAATTAATCAGGGGCCAATCCAGGATTTCAAACTTAATACCTATTTTTGTGAAAAATTGTAGCACACGCTTTTTTTTGTGTATGTCGGGGAGAGGGGGAGTTCAAACTAAGTACAATAATAAAAATAACGCTCAGCAGTTAGTGTGAGGCTTATAGCAGAACAGCCCAGTGGCAGAAACACCACGACACGTCGACATAGTCTCGGTCACAGGAAAACGGCTTGCGGACAGTTTTTGTCTGCACTGATAAAAAAAATTTGTCCGCAACTTTCGGATAACAATTCACGTATAAAAATTTCTATATCAAACTAAAACTAATACTTTTATCATTTATAATTATTTATATTGTGTTGTGTCAAACATTGCTATAAAATATTTAATTGAATGAGACAAATTGAATGAATACAATTGTTTATACTATATTTGTTTTATCTTTTCTGAAAAGAAATTAAAAATGTGCACTTCTGGATCCTTCTAAAGCTCTCTGTAAATTAATTTTTAGAGTACAAAAATGATTTTATTTACGTTTTTTGCAGTGCAGTCATGTACAGAAAGATGTAATTAAGGTATTGAACACTGGTTATAGTTACAACCTCTAAAATTAAAAACAATACATAAAAAATGGCCACTACTGGTGCAGACCCTATAATTAAAATAACTTTTGACTGCTTTATCCTAGTAATAGTTATTCTGTTTCATTTTCTAGATTCCCCATCTCTTATTTTGAAAGTAATATTTACTTTTATATTTTTAATGCTTGTTGTAACAAATTTAAAATGCATAATTTATTTAAATATTAATGTTTTCTTCTTTTTTTTAGGTTACATTAGTTATGGAAGATATCAGACTATTTCGAACATGGATGTGTGTAACCTAATGTATCACTAGGTATATATGCATAGTACTTTTTCAGTTTATGATTAAAAGAAAAAGAGACTATGTGTGTTCTTATTACTATTATTATTTTAAGGGTCCTTGGTAGTCAGATGTACCTTCCTTTCTCCATCTAAAATTTTTTGAATACCATTCTTTGAACATATCACCTTTTTTATATTAAAAAGCAATAAAAAAAATAAAAAAAAAGTTAAATATTTCTTTTTGAGATTGAAATGCAAATTAGACTGTTAAGGAGCAGTCAATACCTAATCTTGCCGACAGCCGTGGCCCATGGTATTCTATGGGAAAATTTGATTCCATAATTACTCATTATATATTAAAAAAAAAAGTCCGTTCAAGGTAAAGTGATACCAGAAGTAAACATATGGGTTTCTAAGGTATACCAATTTTGTATCTTTCCTGCTGAAATTGCGACTTTCTTAGTCATGAAAAAAATGTGTTAAGATTAATTCCTTAGCAAACCCCCATCTAAACAATAAAAAGCTCGTTAAAAGGTAAAACTATCTCACCACCCCTTCTTTTTGTGTTTTGGCATTTATGACAAACACTTGTACTTTACAAAAAATACAACAATAAAATACCCATTAAAGTAAGAGAAAATAGTTAAGGTAACAATAGAAAAGGTGGAAAAGTGCTAGCAAAAGAAGGGGAAGAATGAGCAACCTTGGCTGGCATCAACAATAACAGTGACATTATCCATGTCGCCAAACAACGTGTGGTTTTGTTTACTTTCGGTATCAGTTTAAGTTGAACAGACTATTGGTACCTAATGAATATTTTCTAATTCAGTTTTCACATTTAGAAAATTCATAAGTGTTAAATTAGTACTTGTTTTCCAAAAATTAATTTATTAAATTTTTAGTATTTCATTTTGGGACTAAAAAATGAGAAAAATGCACGTTGTCAAAAATTGCATTTTTGAACTCAATATTAAAATGTAAAAAATAGAAAAAACTGATTTTTTTCGAAAATGAGTTTTTGTTTGACAGTTTAGAATTTTCTGACTGTCAAAACAGAATTTAAAAATGTACATTAGGTAATGAGTAATTTTGGAAATAAATTTTCCCGTAGAATAACATTGGTCTCGGCTGTCTGCAGCATTAAGTGTTGTCCCCTCTTAAGTTTGCTTAATGAAATAAATATTTTATTTATTTATTATTTTTTAAATTGCTCCCTAAGAAAAGAGGAGACACGTTTAAAGAGGGGAACTCAAAAAACAGAAGTTGGAAGACTTTATTTTTGAATGAATTATTCTGATAATACACAACAACAAAAATCCTTTTGGATTACATGGGGAAGGAGAAAGGGAAGGTATCTGATACTAAGAACCCTTAAGCATAGACATTTTTTTCTTTTCAGGTCATTTTGAATTGTTATTTAAAAGTTTGTCAATTGTCAGTCTTCCAACATATGTTAAATGATGAAACACATGGATTCTGGATTGCTGTATAAAAAGTTTTCTTTAAAAAATTACAATTTTTCAGACAATTTTGATTAGAATAAAATATTGTACTTACATAGTGAGATTATGAATTTAAAAAATTCTAAATTCAGTTTAAAATAAGCTTTTATAGAAATATAATATTTAATTAAATCCAAGCTCAGCTTTGCATTTTATGATTTGAAAGCCAGCATTCATGAATGAAAATTGCATATTTTATTAATAAATAAATAAGTAAAAATAAATAAGTTCAAGGCCAGAGTTATATATAGTTTTGCATTTGTCTCAAAATCTTAGCATTGTTACTATATCTTAATGTATTTGCATCTATTTTTTTTTCACTGATGAATAGTCATATCATGCTTAGTTATTTAAACCCAGAATAATTTTTTTATATTTATGTAATCTATGATTTTTGTTTTATGAAATTATATGTTATAAATAAACATTAAATTTTCTTTCCCATCTCTCTCTCTGTGTCCCCTTCTCTCCCCATTCTTATGAAAAAAAAAAAAAAAAAAAAAAAAAAAGAAATAATAATAATAACTAATTAATTAATTTCACTAATTTTCAAAATTTCTATCATAGATTAAGAATAATTTTGTTAGTATATATACAGGGTGGTCCCAAACTATATGTCAAAAATATAAAGGCAGGTAGAGGAGGACCTAAATAAGCTAATTTCATATAGGACTGTGTGCGGTAATTCCTCCTTGAGCCCAGTGGCAGATTTAAGGGGGAGGGGGCAAGGGAGCTGGAGCCCCCCCCCCCCAAGTACTGATATTCACAATTGACTATTACAATGGTAAACCCCCCCCCCAAAAAAAAAAAAAAAAAAAAAAAAAAAAAATTCTGCATCTGCCCTTGCTTGAGCCGGCATAGAGAGTGCTGATGGCTGCTGCATATAAAAGTGCTTTGCTAGCTGTTGGTTAATAAAGTTAATCCTTTCTACTATTATTTCCATTTGATTATGATAAATATAATAAATTAAATAGTAAAATAGTCTTTGCCTTTTGCCAAGGAAGCAGGACACACAGTCAATAAAAATAGAAGAATAGATTAAAAAAATGAAACAGATAAATCAAATGGATTTAAAAAAATAAATATATTTAGATATTTTTTAAAAAATTCAAATTTAAAAATCAACAAAATCTTGAAATGCACCCCTGTATAATCCAAGCTACCCTTCTGTCAAGTTTTGTAACTCTGCAATCAGTAGCCTGGTCTCCAAAGTGCATACACTTGTCTTTATTTATATAGAAAAATCAAATTTAATGCTATATTACAAAACAATATTTAAAAACTGATTAAAATCTCTAGTCCTTGAGAAGCATCCTGTTTTTTGTAATAACAATACAATAGTTTTTTTCTAAACATTCTAATTTTGTTATTCTTTAAATATTTCAATTTCTGTGTATTTTTTGTAAAAGCAGAAACAAGTTTTGCTTATTTAGATTGCGCTACACTTACTTATGTTATAATAATGATTATTAACACAAATTGGCCATAAATATACTTTTCCATAACATATACCAATGAACCTCTTTGAAACAACCGTCATAGATTAAAAAAAAAATAATAATTTTGAAAGGTAAATGAGAGCAGCAAACATTAAATAATGTTATAATACAATAAATATTATAACAGTAATAAAATATAAATAAAGAAAAACAAAGAAAAGAACAAAATATGAAATCAAATGCAATATTTTGATGCAATTATTACACAAGTCTACAAAATCGTCCTTTTTCTTTTCTTTTCTTTTTTTTTTTTAAATTGCTTTGGGTGTTTCTAATGTGTTTTTTTTTTTTTTTTTTTTTTTTTTTGACATGCTAAATTCAGAAATGTTGCCTTTTCTGCATATCATATAAAGGTTTTCCACAAAGTAAGGAAGAAGATGTGAAAATCACATGGAAGCTACAGCAGAATTGAAACTCTATGAATAAATACATTAAAATGGGCTATTTACAATTTTTTTAAATATCTGTCTGTTTTTGTTTTTTTTATATATGGAAGCTCTGTTAAGAAACTTTTCTTTTCTGTGCAATTTGAGGGCCATCAATAGTCTGATAACCCCAATTTGGCCCGGATGTCTTCTTTCCATTTCTTTGATGTCTTGATATAATCATTCTCTTTGTTCTTTGTTCACACCGCTTACATTTTTCTGAGATAACTGAGATGGAAGTTGAAAGTGGAGTTTTAAGTTCATATCTTTAAAAAAAATTGTAAATGATAGAACATTTTGAATATTTTTCACTTAATCAGCTCCACATATTTCCCTATTGGTAAATTTTAGAACCTTTTTTTTTAAATCCTTCATCTCCTGTTTTGCTTTAACTTTCTGCAAATTTTGATGCTATTCTTGCAATTAGATCACGCATGGTCAGTTTAATTAAGGCTTGTATAAAAACTTTGTTAAACATGACACAGAAGTAATAAGTAAAAAATTAATGAAGTGAGAAAGCCTATAACATTCAATATGAGTATACGGAAGGATACCACAGAATAAATCATTAAATACTATCATTAAAGAAGATATTAAACAACCACAAGGAATGAAAATTGAAATAATATAAATGAGAGAACCTATATTCAATCAGGCAGATAGGAATGTCAGCAAAAACAAATTTAATGTTTTGATTAATGAAATTTATAAGCCAAATACTTTACATAACTGCCCAGAACAATTACTTAAAACACTAATAGTCAAATACAGACTTTTGAAAAAGAAAATAAAGAAAACTTACATTGAAGAACATAATAATCCACTAAAAAGGGTCTAGAGACTATTTACTGCCTAGACAAGATTATTATATAATTGTGTCACATTTTTTAATATATATATATATATATATTTTTTTTTTTATTGAAAAGAAAATGCTTTTCATTAATTTTTTCAGTTGCATTATATTTTGAATTGGTGTGATTTCATGACAGGGTTGCCAGGTTTTTGACAGTTTAAACCATATGTTAAAAACCTATATTTATAATTTAATTGTTATATAAAAAATTAGTAACAAAATATAGCTTAAAGTAAAATATATTTTGAAACGTAAATATATTGATGTTCTTTGAAAAACAAATTGTTATAACATTTTGATTAATATAAAAAACAAAACTTTAGGCTTTTAAAATTTCATTATGAATTAGTGTGAATATTGTAATATCATTATAAATTGCTTCTTAAATTCTCATAATTAGTATGAGACAAGAGAATTATAAATGCTTTCTGGACATGCATAAATTATTTAATATTTACTTTTAAATTTATCATTTAATATTTAAATTTATTAGTTGAAGCTGTAAACAGGCACAAATTTTTATACAATCAATAATAATAATAAATAGATAAAAAAATATTGATAAATGATAAGTGTAATAAATATAGATTATAAATAAAATTACTTTCAAATTCATATTAACTTACCTCATATGTTATTTTTATACTTTTTTTTTTTATTCCTGTGTTTTTTAACACTTGGCTTAACAGCTTATATATGATGTTAAAATTGATAATTAACTTTAGATTTTTAGAATTTCATAAATATTAATATAAACAAACATAAACATACAAAATATGTCTAGACATGCTTTGTATGCATTTCTTAGGTTCGAAACCAGAACATTTACCTAAATTTTTATTATAATTATCCTCTAAAAATTGTTTTAAGATTAGTTAATGTACAAACAGCATAATATTTGGGTGTCAACTTATATATGGCAGATATAACTATTTTCTGTTTCTAACCAGATTCTAGCTCATCTACAGACTTTGAGTTTTAACGATATAGGTTTTTGACAGTAGAAATTTTTGATGGATTTTTCAGAGTTTAAACCAATATTATACCCTTGTCATGTCAAAAACTCAACCCTGTCTGATGATATATTAACTTTTATTTTCTTTCTTTTTTCTTAAATATTATAGGTGTAACTCTACATTTTCGAGTGAAAAGTTTTCGTCAATGATGTAGTTAATACAGTGTCTCTGAGTTTTTATTATAATGTGTAAGTTTATTTTTAATCCTCCTCTCTTTACAGAGTTCAGATTTTATATATGATGTTATAGATTAAGGCTTTTCTCTCTCTATTACAGTATTTTTGTCTCCAGTCACAAAATTCCATGTAATTTTATGAGGAAATTTGGTTTATAGAATTACTCATTACCTAATGTATTTTTTAAAATTCAGTTTTCATGTTTTAAAAATTCACAACTGTTAAACTAGTAGTACTTGTTTTCTAAAAAAATATTGTTTACATTTTTTAAATTTCGGTTTACAACTTAAAAAGGTCTGGTGTGAAACAACCACGCAACTTCCATTACCAGGGTTTAAACTGCCATTCGTTTTTTTAGCATTTTGCTAAAAGGTATCATATTTTGCTAAAACAAGTCAGTCGGAATTTCGCTAAAAAGCTAAAACTGGATAACTGTATAAAATATCTCTATATAATAACTCAGATTTTTTTTTTTTTTTTTGTAATATTTGCAGGCAAAAACTACGAAAGGACTGAAATTTTCTGGAATCCTTATTTATATAGTAATTTGGATTTATTTTCAATCTTCAATGATTGAATTTAAATGCAAAAATATTTAAAAGTATGTCAGAATTCAGAATTTGCTTCATAGAAGCATTCTTAGCACTAGTATTTCACGATTATCAACCACTACACTTTACTTAATTTTTAAATTGCTTTTACATTTTACACACATGATATGAATACCTCTTTTTCTATTTTTAAAATCAAAACATAGTTTCCTTGACTTGATTCATATTTTTAAAGTCACAAATATGGATGCTTGGTTAAAATCATCAATGAACAAAAGGAATAGAAAACAAAACTGAGGATAACAAAGCTAAGTAAAAGAAATCAATGGTATCCAAAGAATTAATTAACTTTCGAAAAAGCTAAAATAGTGCTTGCCTATTTTCGCTAAAATGCTAAAGTAATTTTTTTGCCAGGTTAAACCCTGTCCATTACCCATTATTACACGTATTATATGAATTTTTTGGAGATATTATATGCATTCTTTTGAATTTTCCAGTAAGAGAAACTTGCTACACGTATAAAGACATATAAAACAGAGTTTTCATAGCGAGTTAAAAAAAAAAAAAAAAAAAAAAAAAATCTGGAGTGACTCCACTCGACTTTCCGAACATTGATTAATTAACAGTTTTGTAGTTAAAGTAAAGAAAGAGAGCTATTAAACAACCAAAAGAGAGAAAACCATAATAGAGTGTTTGAGTATTTTTCTCCATATATTACACGATGTTTTATTTAACGCTACTGAACTTTGAGCCCATAGATCATAATGATAAAGGATTTTAAGTTGTGTCCCTGTAAAAACCTATAAATGATAGATTCACCAAAATGCTTATAGTTAGTGCAACAGTGATTTATAATACAGTTGAGGATCTATAATCCGCATACCCATAATTCGCAATTGTCTATAATCCATACTCACTTTGCAAATGTAAACAAAAGATTTTGGAGTAACGAAAAGCCAATATTTTGGATGTATATGAGAAAATATGATTTTAATTCACATACTAAAAACAAAATGAGTGTAAAACTTAAATTAGATATACATAATTAATTTTAAAAGGAAAAAAAAATTAAACTTTTATTGCCTTATACTTTTTCAGCGAATCTGAACATCATCTGAATAATATTCAATTACTGATCAAATAAATCACATGCAAGTACAGTTTTTTAACTCCTGCCAGTAACAGCATTGCTCATTGGTTAAAAAAAATGACATCATATGCGTTGGTGAGATTGTGTATTTCCACAGATGTTTAAGGATCATTAGTGTAAATGTTCTTTTTAGGGTGGTATTTCAAAAATATACAAAACTATTTAAAGAAAAATTTGTACCAGCATTTGTTTTAAAAATAAGATCTACAACACAGTCATTAAAAACTGCATCTAACTAATCACATTGAAGTATCTAGCTGCATACTGTTAATCACAGTCCAAAAGTAAGAGTACAGTTTTTTTTTTTTTTTTTTTTTTTTTATGAATAACTCATTTAAGGGTTTACATTATACATTGCTTCTACTTCATTAAATAAAGTTTATTGTTTTATGTACCTCATACTAATTCATATAGCGAGAAAATGGCATCATTGATCTATAATTTGCAAAAATCTATAATCCGCACAAGTTCTAGAACAGAGGTGTGTGGTTTAAAGATCATCAACTGTATTCATATAAATTTTCAGCTCAATTGCATAAGGCGTTTAGATGCTATCGCACTTTTAAAAATTTGGTCCCTTAGTCCATAATGATAAAGAATTTTTCTTTGTGTCCCTGTAAAAACACTGTAAGTGCTAGATTCACCAAAATCTATACAGTTAGTGCAACTGTAACCTCTAACATGTGTGCAAATTGTTTGCTCAGATTAATGAGGCGTTTAGACGCTATCACACTTTTAAAAATTTGGCCCCATAGGCCATAATGATAAAGAATTTTTCTTTGTGTCCCTGTAAAAAAACTATAAATGCTAGATTCTCCAAAATCTGTACAGATTCAGTATTTGTGACCGATAATATGTGTATAAATTTTTTGCTCAATTGAATAAGGCGTTTAGATGCTATCGCACTTTTAAGATTTTGGTCCCATAGGCCATAATGATAAAGAATTTTTCTTTGTGTCCCTGTAAAAAAACTATAAGAGCTAGATTCACCAAAATCTATAGGGTTCGTACTATGGTGACTTACAATATACGTACCAACTTTCAGCTTATTCGAACAAAGCGTTTAGACGCTAGCGTGTTCACTCACAGACATACACACATATATCATCGTAAAAATAGTGAAAACGGACTAAGGGACCTCAAAACGTATAGAAACATCAAAATCTCGAATTCGGATTTTTGACATGATTATAATACTTTCCTCACTATAGTGTTCGGAAAGTAAAAATCTCTATGCTTAAGGGTCCTTAGTATCAGATACCTTCACTTTCTCCTTCCCCATGTAATCCAAAAGGATTTTTGTTGTTGTGTATTATCAGAATAATTCATTCAAAAATAAAGTCTTCCAACTTCTGTTTTTTGAGTTCCCCTCTTTAAACGTGTCTCCTCTTTTCTTAGGGAGCAATTTAAAAATAATAAATAAATAAAATATTTATTTGATTAAGCAAACTTAAGAGGGGACAGCACCTAATGCTGCAGACAGCCAAGACCAATGTTATTTTACAGGAGACACACATACATATATCATCGCAAAAATAGTGAATACGGACTCATTGGACCTCGAAACGTATAGATACATCAAAATCTCAAATTCGGATTTTTGGCATGATTACAATACTTTCCTCACTATAGTGTTCAGAAAGTAAAAAAAAAAAAAAAAAAAAAAAAAAAGATATTTTTCACCAATTTCCGAGATCTAAAACTGAACAACCTAATCAGGATGACTGTTAATATTCCTGTAATAACAACGTAATACATAAGAAAGGGTATCTAAAATGGATTAATGATGCAATTTTCCAGAAAATCATTAGAGCCGTTTTTGAGATACAAACTTTTACTAAAACTTGATATACCTAATTATTGACCGGAAAACAATAATTACGTACAAAAGGATATTTAAAAGGAATTAATATGGCGAGTTTGGCAAAAAAATCCATACAGCCATTTTTAAAGGAACGCACTTGCGAGACTTGAAATTGAATTATTTATACTGGACGTCTATCAAT
This sequence comes from Salticus scenicus, assembly GCA_963930645.1. Lineage (NCBI taxonomy): Eukaryota > Metazoa > Arthropoda > Arachnida > Araneae > Salticidae > Salticus > Salticus scenicus. Next base: position 189,683,518 of record OZ005658.1, read on the forward strand.
TTTCCTGAACTAACCAACTATGTCATTCAAAAGGATATCTAATAGAGTGTTTATGTAGCAATTTTTGAAGAAAATCAGTTTTCCAATTTTCACCAAAATTTGAAAAATTCATCTGTACACCAGACCTATACCAACTGTAAAGTTTCGTAGTTCTATCTTTATTAGTTTCGGAGATATGATAGCCAAAAGATTCCACACATACATACATACACACACACTGATCAATTGCCAAAAACTACTTTTTTGGACTGAGGAGGCCATAAAACGTGTAAATCAGGTGAAAGCTTGATATCGAATTTTTGGACCGAATACAAGACGTTCATTACCTACAGTAATAAAGTAATGGAAGTAAAAAAAAGAGAAAATGCACTCAGTAAATTTTTTACAATTTTTTAAGCCCAAAAATTAAAAAAATCAATTTTGAAAAAATGAGTACTAATTAGCACAATAAGTTAGCAGCGTAAAAAAAATTCTCTGACGAATGCAAAATAAATATTTAATAGCTTCAAATTTTTTATGACTATAATTACACTCTTCAAACAGGCTTTTCTCATATACCACTGTACAGTGGTGGCCCTGATCTGGATCAAAATTTGAGCCTTTGTTATTTGCTGGCACTGTCATCTTTTGCCAGTTTCTCAAGCTAAGTTGTTTTTCCACCACTCGTGATATATTTAAAATAAGCACAAAAAATAACTATGTAAATTTTTGGAACTCTGAAAATTTTTTGAGCACAAAAAGTTATAAAAAAATAAAAATAAATAAATACATTATACCCGAATTCTTTTTGTTACCCTATAAAGGAAGGATACCTATTTTTCATACCATATTTTGTCTGAAACATGCCTTTGTGTATATTATTGTATATCAATTTTATTTTATTTAATACAGTGTAAGTTTGTTATACTATTCAATTTCGTCCATAGACATAATAGAAAAGTGAAATAGATAAATTGAATGGTGTCGCAATATTGGGGAAAAAAAAGTAGTTCTAACTTCAAACCCCAATATCTCTGTTATGAAGTAATGATTGCCGATGTAAAATAGTAGTAGTGTATGTTTCATACCCATTAACTACCTGCAAAGTTTGGTTACGATCGGCGTATCACAGTTTGTAAGTGTCCTTTGTTATATGTGTTCAACTGATGTGTCAAAAACTGTTAGATTCTAATGTTGTATATGTGTGTCCTCCAATGTAACGTCTATTTTGCTTTAAAAAAAAAAAAAAAAAAAAAAAACTTGTTTAATAACTCTTTAAAATCATTCAACAATTGACTTAGTGAAGTATAGTTAATAAATTAGAACTTATATGATCTCTATTCAGGTTAAAACTGTTAAGGAAACTATGAATGCCAACACTGAAGTGCCTGTCCAAGTGGTTATGCCTGACATGAATGCTGGGCAATCAATGCAAAATGAAAATGTTAATTCAAGTGCTGCACAGTCTACTTCTGTAATGCACTCTACTATGACACAGTCTCCATTGCAGCAAGTATGTTTTTCTTATATGTAACTACAGTATTTTTTGAAATTTAAATCATATTTGCTTGATCTTATTTATTTGAATGATGTCATTAGCTTAATACTGGGCTAGTTTTAACTCTTTATCTATCACTCTATGAATTATATACAAAATCTATTTTAAGTATTTTTTTCTGATTACTTACGAGCAGACTTATACTTATAACATTACTCATAAGCAACAAAAATTGTGATTATTATTAGAGTTGCACCGAATATTCAGTTACTATTTGGTATTCGGCCTATTTGACAGATGATACTGAATATTCAGTTCGACCAAATATCTTGATATTCAGCAACTGAATAGTGGAGTTAAATTTAAAATTAAGTTAAAACATTTAAATTAGTAAAAATATTTTTATCATATAAAGTTAAAACTTATTCGCATATATAAAAAAAACCATCAATAGCTTTATGAATATTAAATGTAGTAAAACTATATTTAAAGAACAATTGAAGAGCTTGTTTCCAAAAGGTCGCAGCACACGTCTAACAATATATTTTCAATAAGTAGAAGTTCCAAAAGCAGTTTTGTCATAATGAAAACAGAAAGTGAAATCCGTGTTTTTTTTCCAAAAAGAATTAAGTCACAAGTAAGTTTTGTGCCAAAAGGGATTAAGTCAAGTTTAACCAATTGTAGCGTGCCTTGAGATCACATGGTTTGTCTGGCCTTTTGTGAAAAGTCAAAAGTTAGGAAAATAATGCACATTGAGATAGTTTTTTTTTTTTTTTTTTTTTTTTTTTTTTTGTTTTCCATAAAAAAATATAAAGAGGAATGTACTTATAACCTTTATTATAATTTGTTTGTAAAAGATTTTAATCTTGGTTTTGGAACCCCCAAAAAAGACATTTGTTCCTTCTGTATTAGAAAAATACAAATGAATTCAGAAAAATGTACAGAAAAAAGAAAAGACCCTGTTAACTGAATTTTTGATTCATAAACACCGGAGCAAACAATTTTATTCACTTTTAGGGGAAAAACTTATAGGAGAAGATGAAATTAAATATGTTTTGACCTGATGCAAAATCAGGAATTATCACAAATAAAAATTATACCATGTTAGGAATGGTTTCAGCATAGTGGCTTCTCAAAAGGACATCACCTTCGCATACTATTTACCAGTGTGTGGTCGCTCCTACTTACCAGCAGATAGAACATTCGGCCGAGTGGAGACTAGTTTAAAGAAAGTGGATACAATTTTACTCTCTAATGAATATTTTGAACATTTCTTTAAAGTTGGAAATCTTTTTGAGTATAAGAAGCAGTGGAATATTTTAGATTGGAAAAAATTTGCACATTGTCGCTTGAAAAGCAAACAAGGTTTGTCGATTTCAAAGGCAAAAGTACTGGAAATTACGAAGCAAGATGTGGCATACCTGCCAATTCTCCGTTATTTCAACGGAGACTCCGTTATTTTGGGACTGTCTTCCACTCTCCGTTATTCTCAAACGTTTCTCCGTTATTCTGAAGATTAAAAAAATTATACCTATAATTTATTCAAAACTTCAACAAACCTTCATTTTTTAAGCAAGATTTTGCTTTTGCTGAAATAAATTCTCATGAATCTCTATATATTACTATATTTAATTAATAATTACTTAATTTTTATTTAATAATTAAATTTAAGTTTTTCATATGACTTTTCGATAATTTAAGCCATGGATTAAACTATTAAAATACTGTCATATGTTGAAAACACATCAATGTTTTTTAGGCCTGAAAGTGCCGCTTGTAAAATCTCCGTTATTTTGATTCTTCAATGTTGGCAGGTATGTGTGGGAATCAAGACAACCTACTGTGAGTAACAGGAGGCGGCGATGGAATATTAAAACCCGAATAAACTACTACGTCAGAAACGCCAAAGAAAAATATTTGAGATGCATACAGCTGTTTCGGTAGCCTTAAGCGTACCGTCTTCAGTGCAAAAAGAAGACGGTACGCTTAAGGCTACCGAAACAGCTGTATGCATCTCAAATATTTTTCTTTGGCGTTTCTGACTTAGTAGTTTATTCGGGTTTTAACCTACTGTGGTTCGTTTTGCCATCAAAAGATCCTGAAACGAGGGGACAAAATTCTCCCATGCACCCCTTCTAATTTAAAAACAAAAAACAATATGAAACAAGCAAAGAAAAACAGATGTTTTAAAATTACTTAAAGCTTCGGAAATTAACAAATTGCACGAATGTTTTTATTTTATGAATAATCTTGCAACGATACTGCTAACGCTAACATAAGTGAAAATAATGATAAAGATGGAGAAACAGAATTTGTAAATGAAGATTTGTAGTAACTAACTACCTTCCAAAATTGTATAGCTAAAATGTATGCTGTATTTACATGAAAAAAAATATACTTGGATTACTTTCAAGTGGAAGTAAGTCATTTCATTTCGTTATTTGTTTATGCCAAAAAGGCGTAAGTCATAGTTTTGTTCCAAAAGGGGTTAAGTCATTTTTTTCTTTTTTTATTTCTAAATAACTATACTGTCAGGATTTTTTTAAACATGTAATTTAGTGTTGTTATCATCCATAGATTACTGGGAAAAATTATCTTTTACTTAAATTCAATAATAAACCTTACATAACAAAATCGCGTTTTTTCAAGAATGTTAAAAATTGACTTAACGCCATTTGGAAACAAGCTCTTCAATTTATGAAGTAATATTTAAAAATTATTTCTTTGTTTTGAAAGAAATTATTTTTGAAATTATTTCTTTGTTTTGATTATTTCTTTGTTTGGGGGGGGGGGGGAGAGAAATTATTTATTATTTTTTTTTTAACTTGATATTTTATTATTTCTCTATATTGAATGTAAAATTTATCCATTAATGCTTAGATTTTTATGCAGATACTTTTGATTGCACATCATATTTTCTTTAATATGTAATAAATGATAAAAATAATTAAGCTATTTTGGGTGTGAAAAAATAAAGATAGATATTGATAAAAGGAATTTTTTTTTCAGTACAACACAAAATCACATTACACACAGTTCGCTTAGAATGTGTTTTGCTTTGAATGGCATTTTTAGAGCAAAATTTTTAGAGCTCTGACCTTAAGAACTAACAAATGACATCGGACATAGTCTGTTTTGAATGCCATTTAACATCAAAAAGTTCTTTCTCTTGCTCTTATTGCTTCCAGGTTGTAGTGAGTTATTATGCTAGTATGTCCATTGTCAAGAGGTTTTAATCGTCGTCTCTTCTTAGGTTCTGGTCTGAAGAATGTGATCGAACCCAGAGCCACTTTTCTTTTGTATTCCAATACAGATACTAGCTCAGTTATCTTTTTATATGCAACAGCAGCATAGAAGTTGGTCAGAGCCATTTTCATCATTACATAAAACAACCAGTGACACCACTTCTTTCATTTTCTCTCTCTGTTGTATAAGGAACGCATATGAGCTTTATCAATGGCTCTCATTTGCTCATTGTGTTCTTTTAACTGTGCAGGTTTCATTTCTGTAGTAATTTGATAATTGATTTGAAGAAGGCAATACTTTGATCATTTAACTGGTAATCAGTCTTATTCATCATTCGTTATGACCCAATGGTACTTTTATGTACTAATTAATATAATAGTTAGTAGGGGTTATACAAATTACATAAATGCATTTTGGTTGGAACATTATCATTAAAATAGTATCAGTTGATAAAAAAAAAAAAAAAAAAATATTTGTGACATATCTTCAGTTTTTGACATATCTTCAGTTTTTTTTTATAAATAAATTCAAACACAGGTGATGAGCTGATTCAATAGAATTTGGAAATAGAGAAAAGATGCCCTCTTGAATGAATACAACTTTATGGAACTACTAAGTGCCATCTAGTGAAGATAAAGAAGACTATATAAATTTGATACATATAAGTACCGATGGCAATTCGGTGTCACAATGTATTTTATTCAATTTTGAATCTAATGGTACTTTAATGTACTGTTGGTAAATGAAAAGTTAAGCCAAGCATTCCTAATCAGGCACGCCCATCTAATAGCTGGTTTGCTAGTTTTCAGTTGTCAAGCTCAAATTGCCAGTACAGGCATAAATTTTCATTATCAGCAGCTGTCAAGCAACTTGTTATCCTGTGTGGAAATTTCTCCCATTATTACTCATTACATATATATATATATTTTTAATTCTGTTTTCACATTCAGAAAATTCGCAATCATAAAAAATAAGTCCTTGTTTTCTAAAAATTGAACATATTTTTATTTGTAATATTTTAATTAGTTGAAATAAACATTATGTCTTGTTCATGTAATTTAAAAATGATTAAAAACAGTTAAATAAACGTTTTTTATTTTAAAAATTCATAGAATAATACAAATTAAAATCACGTAAATATATTTTTTTTGTGCTAGTATCCTAGTACCATATCAGTATGCACTACATCTAACAAGCCACAGCTTATAACTGTATAAACAAAGCATTTAAAATGGGATTGCTTATTTAAATGGAACTGCACATGTATTGTTTAATGGGGAAGGTTGAACCTTCACGGACCATTTTTTCAAGAAAATATGAGAATGATAGTTATCACAGCCTGTAATGGGAATTTTGGTATTTTCAAAGTAAGCTACATGAGCTCTTTCAGCTGCATGGATAATCAGTTTTGATTGAAAATCACCATTTTTAAAGGCACATTATTTCAAAAGTTTTGTGCGTTCATTAATGATTTAAACCCAATCTAGAAAGATAGTACGGAAGATGTGTAATTATAAGCAAGCTATGACATCTGAAGGAAATGACTACGTTGAACAAAATTACGGTCAATTTATCAGTCTCATAGATAACTGAGTATTTGAAGTATTGGAATGTATGCTCTTGCATACATTCCAAGATAAAATCCCAATAATTTCGGAATGTACCAACGAAATATTAATGTGAAAATTAAAGATACAGAATTAAAGAAAAATGAAAAAGTTAAACCAAGAAAAAGGTAAGTGAATATTAAATGAATTTGATGTTTAATAAAGATTATATCATAGTAACAGGAGTTAAATAAACATTGTGGAAAGTTAATAAGATACTGCTGAAGGCAGTGGGCACCTGAATCGAGGCTTAATTGTGAAGTTGTTTGTTTCTTGAGATCTTATTGACTGATTTCAATAGATGTTTTTTTTTTTTTTTTTCAAAATTTATACATTTTTTAGACTTATTAATTAATAAATTGAATGTTTGCAGCATTCCCAGATAAGATGCTATCACACACAGGCAGTGGCAGTGATGCCAGATGGTCGAAAATTATTTCCCCAAAGAGGTCTTCAAATTTTCCCAAATCGGGGGGGGGGGGGGGTCGAAAAAATCCCCAACTTGATTTCTACTAAAAAGGGAAAATAAAACATTTTTCAAAAAAAAAAAAATATATATATATATATCAAGCAGATTTAAGTGGATTAAGCTCATATTTTTCCCCAAATGAAGGCAATTTTTGAAAAAAATCCCCAAATAACAATAAAGCTATTGAAAATCGCTGGTCGTAGGAATAAATCATTGCGTTACCAACATTGACTGAAAGTTGAAGAACTCCTCAGGTTTGTCCCCAAAAATTTTAGAATTCCCCACAAACATTTGGTCCCCAAAATTGTCCCCAGAAGCCTCAAAAATCTCCAAAATGGGGACAAAATCCCCAATCTGGCATCACTGGGCAGTGGAGACCTTAATTGATGTTCATTTACAGATTTGTTTGTTTCTCAAGAACTAATTGACTGATTTAAATATGTATGTATGTTTTTTTTTTTTTTTTTTTTTCTGTTTTATATTTTTTGAGATTATTAAAAATTAGTGATTAATTTAAATATAGTGACCAGCAAAGCTTACTAATCATAATGAAAAACCGTGAACAATTTTTTCCTTAAATCTTCCTTATTTATTGATTTAATTAATGTGTTTTCTTTTGTCACAGCAGATGCAAGCAATGCAGCAGAATTTAAATTCAAATTCTGCAGGATCTGTACAAATGTTTACTTCAGATTTGAATACTCAAGTTCAGATGGTATCGAATGAAAACATTGCTCACAGCGGTAGCAGTACACAGTCCACTTTGATGCATCCAACAGTGACAATGGCTCAAGCTCCTATGCAACATGTAATTATTATTATAGATAAATTGTTATACATAAAAGGAAGATAATTGTTTGAAAATCATTTTAAATTTAAAGAAATGATGTAATTGAAAATTAAGGGCGTTTAGCCCCTTTCATAAAATTCCACTTCCTTTTCACAAAATTCAAATTCATGAAGTTTTTTTTTTTTTTTCCATAAAATTTATTTTTATAAAATTCATTTCTGTGTAATATTTTTCTTTGCTGAACTCTGCTTCCAGTATTGTTACAAATTATTGCATATTCTAGATTCGATGAAACATTATAAGCTTTATATTAAATATATACATAGTTTACACATATCAAATGTACATTTATATTCAATTTACATTCATTAAATATCCATACATTTTTTACAATTTTTAAGCGGTGTAACATAAAAAGTGCAGATGTCGGGAAATAATTTTTTATACATAACTGACAATAAAAAAAATCAATAATAATATCAGAAAAGTTTTTTATTGACATAAGTTCCTATGTAATATTAATGAAGTGGCCTCCTAAAACATCTAGTTGTGATTTCAGGAATGATTCTATAAAAAAAGTGAATGCAGAACCTGAAACATAATTTTTCCAATTAACTAATAATCTTATGCATTATTAATGAAGTGGTCTCCTAAACCACTTCAAAATTAAATTATTTAATTTTGCGTACTAAAATCAAATTATTCACAATATTTTTTTTTTTTTTTTTAAAGTAGTCACATTTTTTTGTAACTTAAATGAATCAAATATAGTCTTTCATACACTGATTTATTGAAAGTGTTTGGAGTTAAATTTATTGTTTTTCAAGTTATTCTCAGAAAATAAGCACTTTACTTTGACAAATAATCAAATTAAGGTTATTTTCTTTATTAATAAAATTTTCTTCATTTATAAAATGAAATAAAACTTACTTGATTTAAACTGATGTCAAACTATTTTGCAGAAAACAACAGATTTTTCATTGTAAAAGGCTAACACTAATAAAACAAACCATTTACTTTCTTGAACAATGAAATTATGTGTGTGTTTTGTGGTATCATCTTATCTTTCTTAAATAATTAATTTTTAACAATGGACTTCATTTTGCATCTTCAAATCCTTCACATATATTCACAGCAGGGAAAATTGCACCTTTTATAATGTTTATATTATATGGGAGAATGTTTGTATTTTATAGGGTTAATGTAGGGGTGCACAGCCTTTTTGGCTGGAGGGCCAGTCTCGCTGTTCAGTGGAATATGAAGGCCCACAGACAAGATAATATAAAAGAATTAAACTATGCAGATATATTTGCTGTGTAAAATAAATAAATAAATATATATATATATACACACACACATGCATATATAAAGGAGCACACTATCATTGTCATGTGCCTGTGTGCAGAACTTCAGTTTCCATCATTACTTTTATAAAAAAAAATTAAAAATTAATTTTTTTTTTTTTTTTTTTTTTTTTTTTTAAATCAGAGAGTAAAGTGAATCTCGAAGCATGATAATCATAAAGTTATTGAATAGTAAGCAAAAGAATTAAACAAATCTATCATATAAAATAATCAAATAAAAAGTATGTTTTGCAGAGAGAGAAAAATTATATTGGGAGTCACAAAAACGATAAGCACAAATATAAAGGCTGATAGAGGATACCAAAATAAGCAGTTTTGCATAAAGCAGTTTATCTAATTTTAAAATACATTAAAAAAATAAAAGGAAACAGTTGTAAAATAAAAATATATATGAGTGAGTTATTTCGTATGTGCAATATAAGAAGGTGTTTATTTAGATATTTACCATTGCCTTCACAAAATATCTAAATTGAGAGTATTTATTATGAGTTTGATATGGCTAAGCTTATACAAAGTTTCTAGTGTGCAGCTATATTGCTGAGAATTGACTTTGTGAAAGTGCCTCTTTGCTAAAAGTTGTTTTTGTGAAGGTGCCTAAATGTGGCACTAAATTTGTTTTGGATTTACCTCTGCCTAAACAACATGGTCTGCAAAAGTCTCGATGAGTGTTTTGATGATTTGGTTGCTAAATTATACATGTAGTACACAAGGGCATAGCCAAGGAAAGGAAAGGGATATTGGAGCTCAGATATTTCTGAATCAAATAATTTTTTGTAGAAGTTTTAAGAAATAAATTAGGTTTCAGAAATGCAACAAATAAATAACAAACGAAGGTTTAAGAAATGTTTAGAGAATTTTTAAAATTTTAAGAAGTTTTTGTAAATGCCTGTTTTGCGAATGCAACAAACAAATACTTTTTCTTTCTCTCTTTCATTTTTTTTCCCTCCTGTTGATTAATGCAATCTAAAATGTCAGTCTGGCGGGCCGCAAATTGATGGCTACTGGGCCGCATGTGGCCCCCGGGCCGCTGGTTGTGCACCTCTAGGTTAATGTTTGTATCCTATTGGGAAATTCATAAAAAAAAAAAAAAAAAATGGGGAATTAGAAACCTTATGCCTTGTGTAATTTAGCCTCAAACACAGAAAATGGATAAGGTTAATTTTTCTTTTTTCCCTCCCTGAATTCCTTTTTGAACAAAGAGAGATTAGAGGTTATGCTTTGTTAGATATTTTTTTTTCTTTTCTGGATAGATATTCTATCCTATACTTAAATTAAGCAGGAGTGCAAAATATGTCTGAACTCCCGAAAAAGATTTAGTGGGAAATTATCAATATTTTCTTGAAAAAAAAAAGTAAGTTGAAGATAACAATTTACTACTTTGCAATGAACTATAACTTCTTTATTTTTATGTTATAGTGTATACATATTCTCTTAAGCACTTATTACATAGAATAACTGACCTTTGTATAACAAAATACTTTTGTGTTATTGAGGGAAATTTTCGAGCTCTGAACATTTTCTGTTTCCCTCAAATTAAGTATGATTAAATGAACTAAAATATCGAAATAACATATTTATTAAGAGGTTCATCTAATGGAATATTTTATTTTCATTCAAAGGTGCAAGTGATTCCACAAGCTTTATCTAATCCTTATTTTCAATCTGTGTATTCACCACAACAGCAAGTAATATTTCCTGGAAATTTAACATTACATACTGGTACAGCTCCTATGGTCCAAAGTATTGCTCAAAATCCTAATGTACAGCTACAAGCCAAACCAGAATTATTAAATAAAGTCTCTGTTACTGGACCTACTTATCAAATTGTGAATGCAGTTACAACCAAGGTAAATACTGTTTTTGTTCCCAATTGTGTTTGTATCTGGCCAATTATTTACTTAATGATTAAACTCAACTGTCTCTAGTTAAACCACAAGTGCATTGAATGTTGGAGATGAAAGGTGAGCTGCTATAAATCTTTTATTAGTCACTTGTAAGCTAGACTGTCCTTGTAAGGTAATTGCATGTAATTTTTCATTTTATTTATGATAATATTGTAGAGTGATCAATTATAATTTTTTTTTTTTTTTTTTTTAAGTGTTAACCAGTGACAAACTTAGTATTAAATTGAGGATTGTATATTGGGCAGAATTATTTTGACCTTCTTGAAATCTTACTGAGTTTTAAAATTTACTGTGCATTCTCTGGTCTCTAAAAAAATTGTGTGAAGCACATTGACAAAGTGACAAAAGTGACACAGCTAAAAAAAATTTGGCAATTTTTATTTTGTCGTTGAAGAATGTGTATGAAGTGCCCCCCCCCCCCCCCCCCCCCCCCCCCCCAAAAAAAAAAAAAAAAAAAAAATGCATCATATATCTATCTCAAAAATTATCCAAAAATAAAAACAGTTTTGTTTTTCATTATAATGCTAAGTGAATGCATTATCATTATTTTTAACTCTATTTTTCTCAAATACTGCTATTTTGATTGGTCACTTTTATTTTTAGGGTGCGATATGGTAAAAAAAGTATTTGAATAATTTTTTTTTCCCCTCTCTTTTCAAAATTGAGTTTTTTGTTACATTTATACAATCTCAGGTCCCCTGAATCTGTAAAACTGGTTTTTAGTGGTTGGTCTGTGCGCTTGATATCAGTATATAATCTCAAGAGCAAATAGTAGCATAAGGTTCAAACTTTGTATTCTAAGTTTATCATATAGGAAAAGGAAGATTACACAAAACTTTTCATTGAGATAAAGCAAATGATTGGTGTATCACCAGATTTTTTTTTAGGAGGGGATAAACTTAAAGTAGCAAAAATATATTAGGTATATATTAAAAATGCATTTTGTCTCAAATGGTTTGTTTGTTGGTATATGATTAAGTAAGCCTACGTTTATGCATCTGCTGTAATAAATTTCTATGCAAGAAATTTAAGTTAAAATATTTTACCTATAAAAATTATACAGCTCGTGCAAAATCATTCTAAGTTACAGATCATTCTAAGAAAAGTGTACTGTCGAAGCCAATTCGAACTCTTACTTACAATGTGACCCAAGGGTCTGGTAAGTTTGGCTCTAATTTGCTCTGTGATATAAATTTTATTTGGTAATTTAGATAATCATTGAAACTCTACTGACATAGTTTGAAGCTTTAAATATAACTTTAAGGAGTAATTTTTTGCAGAACTTTCCAGGGGAGGGCAAATGCCTTCCTTGACTTTATCTGCCAATGCCCATGGTGTACTGAAACATTCAACATAATTCAAATACAGTAAATCTTATTATAATAAGAAAAAACCTTTTGCATACTTCATGATAAGCTGTAACGCATTTTCACCGGGGTACCCCGGTTTACTCATCAGCATTTGTGGTGTCAGAAGCCTTGCACATGTAGTTTCTGTTTACTGTTCTTTTAAGTATGCCTCTCCGCTAGTCATCAAGCCTCGCCACATCATTGCCATTGCAAGAATTACTGAAATAAGTAATCTCTACAGCTTCACAGTATGCAGTATAATTGTGATTGTGATAATTTGCAATTTTAGTAACGTTTTAAAAATGAATATTTATATTGTCTTCTTGATTAGCTTTTGTTAACGTGGTTGGGATTTTGTTTGTGGCTATGTCATGGTTGTGTTCCTTGATCCTAGTTTTAGGTTGATTTCTTTAGAAATCGACCTTTTGCAATCACTTCGTTTATCTATATATCTATCTATCTATCTATAATGAAAATTTCGTCATCACGATAACTCCCGACATAATACTCCAAATTAAACGAAATTTGGACAGCGAGCTTATCTTATAAATATCTTGGATGAGTGCGTTAACCAAGGTACTCCGACTTTTTGTTTTCAAGTGGGGGCCACTTGAAAATTTCAAATCCACATTTCAAAGCGTATTTAAGGCCGGATTTTCTTGAATTTTGATGTAAATATAGACCACATAAGGGTCTCAATGAACTTTATTAATGAGCTTTATCTGCCATTTTTAACAAAGTGGCAGAAATTTTATGTTAAGCGGGGCCACTTGAAATCAGGCTACCACTTGAAAACTTAAAATCACAATAACTTCCAAAATAATACTCAAAATCGAACCAAATTTGGACAGTGAACTTATCTTATAAATATCTTAAATGAGGTTGTTAACCAAGTTGCTCTGCCATTTTGTTTTCAAGTGGAGACCACTTGAAAATTTCAAATTTACATTGTAGCGTTATTCCAAATTTCTTTGAATTTTGATGTATACATAGACCATATAAGTGTCTCAATCAAGTTTATTAATGAACTTTATCTGCTATATTTAACAAAGTGGCATATATCTTAAGTTAAGCAAGGCCACTTGAACTCAGGCTACCACTTGAAAATTTAAAATCATGATAACTTCCAAAATAATACTCCAAATCGAACCAAATTTGAACAGTGAACTTATGAATATTTTGCATGAGTTTGCCAAGCACGTTGCTCTGCCATTTTGTTTTCAAGTGGAGACTACTTGAAAATTTGAAACTCACATTGTAAAAAGCGTATTCCGAATTTGTTTGAATTTTGATGTATACATAGACCATATAAGGGTCTCAATCAAGTTTATTAATGAACTTTAACTGCTATTTTTTGGAAAGTACCGGATATCTCATACTAAGCGGGCCACTTGAAATCAGGCTCCGAATTGAAAATTTAAAATCACAATAACTTCTGAAATAATACTCCAAATCGAACCAAATTTGGACAGTGATATTATCGTATAATTATCTTGAACATGTTCACTGGGCAACTTGTCCCGACATCTTGTTTCTAAGTTCCAGCCTCTTGAAATCACACTGCCACTTGAAAATATGCCATCACGATAACTTTTAAAATACTAAACTAATTCAAATAAAAGTTTGATAGTGAACTTATGGTTCACATATCTAAGATAAGTTCACTTGGTGACTTGATCCGCAATTTTATTTCCAAGTGGCGGCCACTTGAAAATTTGTCATTATGGTAACTTTAGTAATACTGAATCAATTCGCATCAAATGTGGATAGTGGATTTATCATTCAAATATCTCAGATAAGTTCGCTGGGCATCTCACTCCGCTTTTTTTCCAAGTGGTGCCACCTGAAAATTTCTTATGACGATGATTTTTGAAATACTGATTTAATTCAAACTAGAACTGGACAATGAACTTATACAAATATATTGGATGATTTCGCTGGGCAAGTTGTTTCGCCATTTTGTTTCCAAGTCGCAGCCACTTAGACTGCCACTTGAAAATTTGTCATAATAATAGCTTTTGAAACATGGCACTGATTTGAACCACAGTTGGACAGTGAACATATGCTTCAAATATCTTGGATGTGTTTGCTGGGCAACTTGTTCCACTGTATTGTTTCCAAGTGGCGGCCACTTGAAAATTTGTTATCACAGTAACTTTTGAAATACTTAATCAATTCAAATCAAAGTTGAAAAATGGATTTATCATTCAAACAACAAAAATCTAGAAGTTTCATGTAACTCATGAACCAATCACGTTATTGCGTCTATCTTTGGTATATCGATAATAAGTATTTTCTCACCAAAAGTCATCATGGGGGATAAGTCGCCAAATCCATTACCTGCCTTATTGGATATTTTTAATGCGTTTTAAAAAGAAAATTAGGCTATTTTAATGCTAAAACAAACTAGTAATGCAGAAAACTAACATTTTATCAACTTACTAAGCCTCGAAAGAATTTCTACAAAAAAAAAAAAAAAAAATTTTCAAATTTACAACGATATCTTAGATGAGCAACTTTCTCTCTGCCATTTTGATCCAAGTGGCAGCCGCTTAATTTTTCAACACGATGACTTTTGAGATTTTGAATTTATTCGAACTATATGTGTACAGTAGACTTATCTCACAAATACATTTGATATATTTGTCAACTTAACCCACCATTTTGTTTCCAAACGCGGGCCACTTGAAAATTTTAAATTCACATAAAATGGTATTTATGAACCGATTTGCTTAAAACTCCGTATGTGCATAGCCTACATCAATATTTCTGCCAAGTCCATTAATAATTTGTAGCCACCATTTTGAAAAAAAATGACAGCTACTTGATAAGAAAAAAGAAATCAACCTACCCTTCTGAATAAGCCAGAAGGACTTGTTTATTTTTCTTTTTGATTTACTGATATAACATTTATTATTGCCTTGGTTGTCAGTGTATGGTATTTTATATATTCTGGCTGTTTCTAAAGGATGGATGTGGTCTTTGTCATTTCTTATGATTTGGTATATATCAGGATTGGGTTTTATGGGGATTTTAAGATTATTTTTAACAGCGATATTTTTAATTACATACATATCGTGAAGCTGTAGAGATTATTTATTCCAGTAATTCTTGCAATGGCAACGATGCGACGAGACTTGATGACCAGTGGAGAGGAATGCTTAAAAGAACAGTAAACAGAAACTACAAGTGCAAGGCTTCTGACACCGCAAATGTTGGTGAGCAAGCCGGGGTACCCCAGTGAAAGCGTGTTACAGCTTATCATGAAGTATGTAAAAGGTTTTTTTTTTATTATAATTAATTTAAATCTTCATGTAAAACAAAGGATTTATACAGTAAATCTATTGGCAAAATTTTTGGTACTTACAGTTTAACTTCTGTAGGCTGCGCTAAAGAAAATGAAATTAGCATACAATTCTTATAAGTATAAAAGTATGTTTCATGTAGAATATAGTATCAAATCATTCACCATTTATGTATAAGGCTGCACAAAGAAATATTAGGGCTATAGTTGAAAACTGCTTGAAGTGCATTTGAGGTTGTGCTATGCATTTTTCATATATGACTAAGTACACAATGTTGTGTGTATGTTATTTATGGACAACAGTGGTGTTGCCAGAAAAAATTTCAGGGGGGGGGGCACAACCTGAAAAAATATATTTTTTAAAATAAAATTCTGATAGCATAGTTTTAAAGTTAAAGAAAAAAAATGCTTATTAGAATTTTCCAGGGGGGGGGGGGGCAAGTGCCCTCCTTGCCCCATTCTGCCGACGCCCATGATGGACAATATACAAGGTTACCCAAAATTAAGCAAATACAGTGAACTCTCGCTAAAATGGACAATTAAGGGCCAGCAGTTTTTGTCCATATTAACGAGAGTCCATTATAACAGGAGTTCATAAACTGAAGTTCTATATGAACTCTAAAATCACTATTATGTACGCATACACAGTATAACACAAATGAAAATTTGTTCCCTCAAACCCTTTTATTCACTAAAATATAAAAGCATGAAAACTATGACTTCTACTACAGCTGAACCTCGAAAATCCGGACATCCAAAATCTGGAAATCTCTAAAATCCGGACATTTTTCCAATTTTAATTTCAATTTTAAAATAAGACTTTTCTGCATTTTATATCCACATTTCTTGTAGAATGCAGTTTAAAATTATTTTAATTGAAGACTGAACACATAAATATGGACATAATCTGAAATATTTTTATTCTGCTTGATTGTTAAAGATTTTTTTTTTTTTTTTTTTTTTATAAAAACAGGTAGGACAAAAACGGAATTAAAAAAAAAAAAAAAAAAGAATCCTTTTAAAGTGAAACAGCTTTAAATTACTGAAATATTTAAAAAAAAAAAATTACTTTGTTTTCATAGTTTTATTTCAGTAATTTGAGTTCATAAAAAAATTAATGAATAAGTAGTTTATTAGCAGTTATTTAGCAGGCATTATCAGTTGTTTATTATATTTTAATGTATTTATTTTTTAATTCGCCAGTTTGATCATCGTTTATTTTCACTAGCATAAAAATTGCATTTTGTATGTTATTATAAAATAATAAATTATTTTTTAATAAATCTCTAAAATCCGGCATCGCCGTGGTCCTGCCAATTCCGGATTTTCAAGGTTCAACTGTATTTAAATTCTCTACACTAAACCTTAAACCAATTTCCTTTCAGGTAAGAGTATTTATGATGCATTTTATTTTAGTAGTAATATTAAACTCTGTGAGCTTTTTATTGTTACAAGGTATAGTTAAATTATTTTTTAAAATTATTTTGATTTTATATTTCAATATAAGCACACAATGTTATATAAACTAATGACCCTTTAAGTTGTGATTGTTATAGCAATTTGTTCCAATTTTCACTGCTTGATCAATAAAAAAGTGAGGAATTTTTTCTTTTTTGTAAACAGCAATCGGAACCATACATTTGTCTCATTTTAGAAACATAGATGATCATGCTATTTTTGGGAACATCAAATTTTTTAATAATCATTATGAAATTTAAAATAATTATTTATAATAGAGATAGTCAACTGGGAAAAAAAATTGTATATGTAGGAGCCTTCCCCCACCCCTCCCCCTCGAGGGGAGTAAATTTTCATGATGGGTATCTTTCAAAAGAGCTCGCCAATACCTTTAAAATGAATGGTTGAACCATCAATCTGCAATAATTTAAAATAAAGTTATTGATTTTTTTTTTTTTCATTTTTAACAAAAAAATTTTTTTTGTTAAGTGTAATATTAAGAATAAAATGAACTTTTTTTTTGGATATCTAGTGTTCTACTACTTCTCTAAAAGGGAAATCGTGCTGCATTATCATGGAAGATACAGGGCTGCCAACAACTACACATTTGGTGTAGTAACTACACTTTAGCCTGCTTCTACTACACTCTACACATCGTATACTTAAAGCTACACTTTTCCTTTCCCCACTATCATCTTGTTTACAACGAGCGAACTACGATTTCACACTGTATTTCCAAATCGCTGTTATGAATGAAGTAGCTTGAAAACTCCGGAGGTTGATAGGTTGTTTCATTTCCTCCTCATAAACTGTGACGATAGCGTGACTGTGTATGCATGGTGATTGGAGAAGTCCTTTTCTATCGCTAGAGCTTGTCTAATCTGTTTACTTTCGATTTTCGGTGTTGTTCGTTTGTTGTTGGCTAGACTTGCTTTTCTGTATTTATTTATTCTTATTTTTTGCTTAAGAGTGTACAAATTTATTTAGTTTTTTATTTAATAGTATTTTTAGTTAAAATGTGCGATGATGATGATAATACAAAAGAAGAAAAAAAAATTCCTGATCAAAAATCTCTATCGGAGTATTCTGCTACAATCTGTAGATTGCAAATTCTGTGGCCGTGTTTGCATTCTGTAGATTCATCCCATGAGGCATATTGTGCAATATGTAATAGCAATTTTCGCGTAAATCATCGTGGACTTTATGATTGTTTGCGTCATATTGCAACAAGCTGACACAAGCGTTTAAGTAAAATAAAAGCAACGATAAAGCCTTTGCCATCCAGTTTTTATGTGAAAAGTGGTGCAACATCAAAGACTACCAAAACAGAAATGCTCTTTACATCATTTCTAAGTGACATAATGTTCCAATTTCTACAGCAAATCATCTTGGAAATTTATTTAGAGCTATGTACCCGGATTCAAAAATCGCCAGACAGTGTCCTAGCGGTAGAACAAAGACGGCGGCCCTATTGAAATGCATTGCAAAAATATCCTGTTCTGATATCGTTGACGATTTGAAACATTTGCCGTTTTCAATGGCAACTGATGAAAGCACTGATCAAAATGCTGTTAAACTAATTGTTGTTAGGTATTTCGATAATTTCCAGAAAAAATTTTATGTGCAATGTTATTTTTAAAAGAATGCAGTGATATTTTGTATGTTTGATTGTTAAAGTCAATAAATTTCAGAAAGTAAGTCTTAATGTAAACAAAAGATTTTATGCTTATTTATTTTAAGCATTTTCTTATTTTTTAGCGGCTACACTTTGTACCTTAAAACT
The DNA here is from genome assembly GCA_963930645.1 of Salticus scenicus. NCBI lineage: Eukaryota > Metazoa > Arthropoda > Arachnida > Araneae > Salticidae > Salticus > Salticus scenicus. The sequence goes on from OZ005658.1 coordinate 189,702,269, forward strand.
ACACTTTTTCTTGTTTGTTAACTACACTTTAGCGTTCCCAGAGGTTGGCAGCCCTGAAGATAACAAATTATTTTTAACCGACTTCAAAAAAGAAGGAAGGTTCTCAATTCAAACCGTATGTTTTTTTTATGTTTGTTAGCTCATAACTTCTGAACGGATACTCCGATTTTGATACTTTTTGTTTTGTTGAAAAGATCTTGGTCTGACTTAGGTCCCATTGTAATATCTTTACGATCTAAAGAAAATACAGGGTGCCTAAAAAAATCAGTCCCAACTCTTTTAACTGCTGAACGGCTGCAGGTGATATAAATGGTATGCAAGTATAGCAAAGTGGCCATGCAGTACAAGGTTAAACCGCTTGCAGCGCCACCTGGTGGAAAATAGAGGAGTTAGTGTTCTTATCTCGAAAACGGTTCTAAAGAAAAAAGTGAATTACAAAATTGAAGAGTATAGACATTCATGCTAGCGTTCCTATCTCGGAAACGGTTCAAGACAGGGGATAAAGTGAATTATAAAATTGAAGAGCATCATCGATTTAGTACGAAAAGATAGTTTAGACATTGATGCTAAAAACGTGCATTTGTTTGTTCGTAATTTCTTACACTATGCACACTTGAACTACGACGCACAATTTGCAGCGTAGCGGATGACACGCATACTCTGTGATTCAAAGTACTGGTACTGTCACATCGATTAGCGCAAAGTCGTTTTCAACCAACTTCAGACAGGAGGGTGTTCTTAATTCGAGCTATGTGTTGTTGTTGGCGTTTGTAAGCTTATAACTCCGTAAGAGATGCTCTAATTAACCGACTTCAAAAAGGAGGAGGTTCTCAATACAAAGCGTAGGATTTTTTGTTTTCGTTTGTTAGCTCATAACTTCTGAACGGATGATCCGATTTTGATACTTTTTGTTTTATTGTAAAGGTCTTGGTCTGAAATAGTTCCCATTGTAATACCTTTACGATCAAAAGAAAATACAGGGTACCCAAAAAAGTCAATCCCAACTCTTTTAACTGCTGAGCAGCTGCAGTTATAGTCATAGAAATGGTATGCAGCTACAATAAAGTGGATATGTGCAATGCGGTTCAGCCGCCTACAGCGCCACCTGGCGGAAAAGGGTGGAGTTAGCGCTCCTATCTCGGAAACGGTTCAAGACAGGGGAAAAAGTGAATTATAAAATTGCAGAGCATCATCGATTTTGTACAAAAAGATATTTTAGACATTAATGCTAAAAACAGAACGCTTAAAACGTGCATTTGTTTGTTCACAATTTCCTATTTTGTGCACACTTGAACGACATTGCATATGTTGCAGCGTAGCGGGTGACATTTATGCTATGTAGAATTCAAAGTATAGTTATTGTAAGCGGTCACATCAATTAACGCATAGACGTTTCAAACCGACTTCATAAAGGAAGAAGTTCTCAATACAAACCATGTTTCTCATTGTTGTTGTTGTTGTTGAAATTTATTAGCTTATAACTTCGTAAGAGATGATTTAATTTTAAAACTTTTTTTTGTTGTCGTAATGATCTTGGCTTGAAAAAGGTTTCATTACAATTTCATTAAGATATAAATAAATTACAGGATACTCAAAAAAATCGGTTCTCACTCTAACTGCTGAACGCATGCAGCTACACTGGTAAAAGCAGTATATAAGTATCGATGTTGAAACTTCTGTCCGTCAGCTGCAATGCATATTTTGCTCTTTTTTTGAACTATATGCTTCGCAATTTCCAGCGCAGCGGGTGACACATTTTCACTGTAAAGTTCAATGTATATGCCTAACAGAATTTTTGGTTACGAATACAGCGTATCCGTTCTTTACATTTCTAAAGACATTTTAATTTAACGTATGTTCATTCAATACATAGTTTTTTGCTCATATCCGATAAAGTTAAGAAAAGTGACACAACTAAAAAATGCAGCATTTGAGAAAAATCAACTTAAAAATAGATTGACTAGAATAAAACTGGCATAACTGTCTCTCGAGTGGATAACTTTGTAGATGGGGATGTAACTTTTTAAGGGTTCTTAAAGGGTTCACACTGGGTGCATTTCATGTATTTTTCAGTGACATAGTCCATTGTTTGAGTTATGTCCCTTTTCTTGGAAGTTGTGATTTGTGAAACTGCCGTCGAACGTCTTCTGATGTTCTGCTATATGAATAAATTTTCACTGAAAAGAGAAAAATAAAATCTTTTTGTAAAAAAATAGAACCGACTCCAAAAAGCAACTGCTATTCAAACAACTAAAAAAAAAAAAAAAAAAAAAAAAAGGTACAAAATGAAACTGTAAATTGCGCCTAAAAGTATAAAAATTTTTTTTCGCCAAACAACCTATAACACTACAATTAATCACAACTTTTGAAGTCGGCGCAAAATTAAATAAAAATTGATACCTTTATTCAATACAAAACTCAAATCCTATTCAAAATACACATCTTACATGATAGTTATCAAAGTTATACCAAATTTGCAAAGGAAAATCTAACTTCGTAGAAACATAAATACCGCATTGTGACGAATGTTCACTGTTCTATGTAGATGCTACTAATGGATCAATTGTATACAGTGGTAAAATAATAAAGGAAACATGAAAATGGATCATTCGAGACAACAACATTTCTTGCAACCGATCTAAAAACAAACCTTTGAAAACTAATTAAATTTTATTTAATTTTGCGCCGACTTCAAAAGTTGTGATTAATTGTAGTGTTATAGGTTGTTTGGCGAAAAAAATTTTTTATACTTTTAGGCGCAATTTACAGTTTCATTTTGTACCTTTTTTTTTTTTTTTTTTTTTTTAGTTGTTTGAATAGCAGTTGCTTTTTGGAGTCGGTTCTATTTTTTTACAAAAAGATTTTATTACTGAGTGAATTTGCATAGGAAAATAAAGAAGAAAATCATGTGGTAGCGACAACATTCTAGTTTTATGATCGTTTTTGTCTGTACTGGTCTTGGTTCTTCTGTACGGCAAAATTTCTTTGTACCCATATCCTTGTAATATTTTCTAGTCCCAAATATGAATTTTTCTTTGATTCTCAAAAGTTTCAGCTGTTTTAAAATTTTGTTCATGGAAAATTTTTGCTCAAGTAACTTTATTACAAACTCCCTTTTTCATCCATGATTAAGAACAGAAGGAAAGTAGATAAATAAAACACTATTATATGCAAATTCTTTAACAGATAAATGTCATGAGATGAACAAATAGTTATATTGATGTACTCTTTAACTTTTAAAATATAAGTTCTGAAGAGTACTGACAGTTATCCTGAATCACAATATATTTCACAATCTCTCTACTTAAAAGCAGAATGTAAGAAACATTAATAACACAATAAACATTTTATCTGTAAATCAGTCCTCAACATGTAATTTGTTAAATTTGATACAGTTTATTTGTAATTTCAGCAATTCAGAAATGTATCTAAATATAAAATCAGAAAACATTAATGTTTTTTTTTTCCTAACTTAAACACAGTGCTATTAAATAAAAGGTATTGGAAATTCTAATTAGTTATTAATTGCAACATATTTTTTTTTCTTCTAAAGATTAATTATTATTAAGATAACAAATAAGTAGAAGCTGTTATTCATGTAATTATATTGTTTAATATGTGTATAGTTGACATCAGAATTACTTTAAGCTATCTTCTATACAAAGTAAGGAATTTTAAAAATATATTAGAAGTGACTAACATATTTTATTGTTTTCATTTGATAGTTTTTAAAAGAAAGAGCCATTGTTTTGAAGCTTTTTTGTTTTGATGTATATTTTTTTATGATGCTTCGTAATTTTCATATTATATGCTTCTTACAATTCTTTTTTTGAATAATTTTATTATTATTACTTAAATGTTTGTATTAGGTAAATTTAACATATTTTCAATTACAAGAAAGTTCCCTTAAAAATTAAAATTTAATATCCTTAGATTGCCCCCTACTTTGACATAAATGAACGAACACTTTCCATTTTAGATGTTTTATCTATATCTAGAAAAATACTTGATGAATTACCCTGAAACTTTAAGCATTTGTTGTGTAAAGAACATGTTATACTTCACATACTCTTTGACCGCATCGGATTGATCCCCGGTTGGCAAAATGCCAGGATGATTCCACTAACGTGCTAGGAGACACAGTAAGGAAGACAGAGGGAAATCATCTGCTATGAGTTGAGTAGAATCATTGATACTCCTGCTTTGTTTTCTGCTACGGACATTCTATTTTATAAATGGACCAGTCATTTTCACTCATGCGCAGATGACGCCAGGGATCTTTCTTCTGCGGTTTATCAGCATTTCAGTGAATGCTTTGTTTTGAAGCATAATTGTTGCAATCTCCCTGTAAAAAATAATGTTTTAAATTTGTTACGGCTGTAGCCTCTAATTATGAGGTTTCATTTAAGGCTAATTTCATTTGTGACAAATACATTGTACAGATTTCTTGTCCAATTTTAAATATAAATTAATGAATTGTGGTGCACTGATATCTGTGTCTTGCTTATAAATAATACAAAACTCTTCACCTGAGACAGACTAACTATACTTAATAAGGTAAAAATATCATGTGACAAACATGCCCCCTTCCCCTTCGTTGAAAAAAAAAATAAAAAAATCAGTGACTCATTTTTTTTATTCATTTGCTCTAAATTGAGACACATTCGAAATCCAGAAATTTTAATTTACTCAAACAGGACTTTATTCTTATATGTAATTAAAAAAGTTCTGAAACTTAAATATATAGAAAAATATTTAATTATGACGCATGTGAAAAATTGAAATTATCTTTTGCTTACTTCTTTTTAAATTTTCTTTTTTAATTAACGATCTGTGAATTTTTTTTTATATATAATATTATATTCAAATTACAAATAATTCATATAGTTAAAGATTTAGAAAAAAATTGTGGGCACTGTTACAGGCAATTAACCCTAATTATTTATATCCATTTTTTATCTAAATAGCACATATATTCATGAAAATATAAGAATTTCTTAAAAAAAAAAAAAAAAAAAAAATCCCTCCCCCCTTCTCTTAACATGCAGAGTATTTAATTCAGTGCTGTGCCATCTTTTGGGAACTTGACATGTGGGTGCGCAAACTTAACAACTTCCTTTTGTATAATTTATTGGCCAAATGTATTGAGCAATTTATAGTAAACCTCAAATAAATATTCTGAACCTAAAATAAATATTCTTATAAATTTCCTCAAATAAATATTCTGAGGGGCCTTCTTCAGGGTAGCCTCCCCCATCCCCCATGTAGGGAATGGAAAATGAGAAGTTTTCTTTAGCCCAAAAATACATTTCTAGCCCCCCAACTTCTTTTAGATGAAAACAAAAATATGTAGCAAACACATTCAAGATTAGAACCGAAATAATACAAATTATTAAAAAAGCAATTAAATTCATAAATAAAGTACAATATTAAATATATTAATATAAATATATATAAAGACAAATTTATAGGACAAGTAGATTGAACCCCCCCTTTCCCCAACCACCACCACCACAATCAAAAAGAGTGAACTCTCTTCGGCTAGTAGGGCCACTTACCAGTTCTGAAATGTCGCCTGAGATGGAAGAAAAAAAAAAAAAAAACCTTAAGCTAGATTATATTCAAGAAGATTGAAATATTTATCTAGTAGGAAAACAGGATAGCGATTGACAGTTAAAATGTTTTTGAGATTTTCAAGAGCCAAATTCAGGTCTAAATGGTTATTGCAAATCATTTTAATACTGTTAATTTGGGTAAACATAATATTTTTTAAAACTCTATGACTAATACAGGAAAACCAATTCGTCAGATTACAAACTTTAAAGTAAAATTCCTTCTTTTTATCCAGGGTTCCCACGGGTCAGGGAAAACCTGGAAAAGTCAGGGAATTTGAAATTACTGAAAAAAGTCTGGGAAATATCAGGGAAAATTGTAAATGTTGCTCAAAAACCTGAAAAAGCATTTTGAGCATTCAATTTATGTCGTAAGTCACATTACTATATTGTCTTTTACGTCGCAAGCTATGTTCTGTTTTATACCGTGAGCTATTTTTTATGTCACAAACCAAATTTTGTGACTGGAATTTTCTAAAAATAAACCTGGGAGTCGGGGAATTTTATTTTTGAAATTGAGTAGGAACCCTGTTTGTCATAAATATCAATTAACCAGTTTTTACCAATTGTTTTTAATTTTTAAATCCGGGAAAGAAATTTTATCTTCAGTGTCAGTTTGGTTTAAGATAAGGTCGGAGGGATAGATTTCAGTAGCATATTTCGCAAAATTCTCACAGTTTATTGCAATTACGTCATCAATTTATCTATAAAACTTAATGTTTTTAAATTTTCCCTCAAATATATGCAGAAAAAGGTTGGCGAAGGCACTCAAGTAGCTGGTTCCCATTGGGATACTGTGAATTTGTAAAAAATAATCTATACTGTTAAATAAAACATTTTCAAAGATACAAAATTTAATAAGGTTAATCCAATAAAGTTTTTCACAGTCCATGAGAAAATTCATCATAGATCTTTTCAAAAATTTCTAAAATTAAATGGTGTGGAATACTACCAAAAAGGTTTTCAAAGTCATAGGTATTAATTGTTAATATATGTTTTCTTCAAAGTATTTTAATATCTGGTAGTTATTTTTAATTATATGGCAGTTATCGTCAGACTCTAAAGTATTCAAGATAATATTGAGTAAATAAAGATTTTTTTCTTGCATTGTAATTATAACTAAAATTTTCACTAGTGTTCACATTTTTTTAAATAAAGGGCATGGCGGATTTATCAAAAAGGGCACTTTTTTGTGAGTAAAAGGGCACATATTGATCGACGAAAGGGCACTTTCTTTCCCACTCACTAAAGGGTTCATAAAATGTACAGTCCGTTAAATAAACAAACAAAATAAAATAAATACAAATAAAAAGATAATACCCATCTATCTCATCACCTAATTAACGGAGAAACACAGCAGGTACTATCTGCATTTTCACTTGAAAAAAAAAAAAAAGGCAGGGCACATCAGCACTAAAACAAAAAAGGGCAGGGCACGGCGCCCTTTGAAAAATGCATAACATGAACACTAATTTTCACAAGTAATGAAGCAAAGTTTAATGGGATTTTTATGAAATTTAACATTAATAAAAAGGTTATATATAACAGAATTTTGAGTGAGTACTTCTCCAAAGAACTCGTGTATTCTTTTAAAATGAGTTGTTGAACAAATATATATCTGATAATTTAAAACAGTTATTTTTCATTAAAAAAAAAAAAAAATAATAAATATAAATAATAATAATCTTAAGATATCGTCTACAGGGCACAAAATTGACTTTCGCTTGACATTTAGAGTTATATTTTTCTTAAATGAAAATCGTTTGCACTTATTTTAAAAAATAATTTTGATAAATGATAATTTTAATCAGTAATTTGTGCAGTGTGAGTTTATAAAATACTACCAAAAAAAAAAAAAAAAAAATTTGATGTCCAACATACTAGTTTTAAATCATAAACTCTAACGATAAAAGTCTAATTATTCTTAATATAAAATAAATTTATTGCAGTTTTAATAAATTATGTTTTATGTATTTTATGCCCTTTTTTTTTTTTTTTTTTTTTTATAAGTTTAACATGCTACTGTGTGTATTGTGTTTATAATTATACATAGTATATTATAAACATTGCACGATTGTTTTCTTTTAGGGTTATCCAACTCAAAATTTGATAACCAAGCCAATGTACTCATCAGTTAATTCAGCTACCCAGGTGTCAAATGCAAATCAGTTAAAGCAAATAACATCACAACCTCAAATGATTACTACACAAGCTTCTTCAATATACCAACCTCAAATTTTCGGTACATTTTCATTCATTCATTTTTTTTTTTTTCTTTTTTTTCTTTCTTTATTTCTTGTCTTTTTTTTTTTTTTTTTTTAAGAATGTTTTTAAACTATCCTGGATGATTTTGATATACATTTACAAATTAGATATTGAGTTGCTGAATTTTTTAATGATTTAATAAAAATATTCAATGAAAAATGCAGTTTTCAGTATTCAGTAAAAAATTAAGTGATTTTTTTTGTTAGTTTTAATAGAATTTAATGTTCTTATGTGTTAAAAGTATATTAGTTCAACAAATATACTTGAAGTAATTTTGTCAAGTATATTAGTTCTACTTAATATACTTGAAATTTATTTCTAATTTAACTAAAGTAGTCTTCTTTTTCTGGAAATTATTCCATTTTTAACTTTTAGTACATAAATCTAAAATGTACACTATAAATTTTTATGTAATCATTCTTGTTCATTTTACTTGTTTTCTGGTAATAGATATGAAATGAAAAGTGTCCTCTTTTTTTTTTTTTTTTTTTTTTTTTTTGTAAGTGATGTCAATTTTTTGACATTATTTTTGAAGAAATACTTATTTTAAAATGTTTTTATTTTCTAGCACACTTTTAGTTTAAAATTCCTTAAAAAAAAAAAAAAAAAAAAAATCTAAAAATGTAAGCAATGTAAAATAAAAAGTGTGTGCATATACTTATATCAGGGTTCTTACTCATCAGGGAAACCATAAATAGTAAGGAAGTTTGAATTTTGTTAAAAAAAAATAAATAGGGAAAATAAAAATTTTCATTAAAATTGAGAGAAAATTGATTATAATATCAGCAGGGGTGCAGAAAATGTTCAAACCTCGGAAATTTCCCTCAAACACAGTATAAATTTCCCTCAATAATGCAAAAATCTACTTCAAAAATCTACTTCTAAAGTCATTTGTTCTATGTAATAAATCTTTAAGAGAATAAGTATACAGTGTAACATAAAAATATCGCTGTTAGTGTATAAGCACTCAGAGTAGCAAATTGTTATTTTTGATTTAAATTTTTATTTTCTCTTAAAAAAATATTCAAAATTTCCTCAGTCAGTTTAAATTTTCCCCGAACCTTGTTTGGGCGTTCGGACATATTCTGCACCCCTGAATATCAGGAAAAACTAATATTTCCTTTCTCTCATAATATATTTATCTTGTTTAGCTTCATAGTGAGCGATTCAAATGATTAAGTATCATGGAAATACGCATGCTAGCAATGATTCCTATGTGAATTTCTATCAAGTCGGCAGTAATATGACATCATACAATGAAAGTAGAAGTATTTGTAGGAATGGAAGTAGAAGAATTTTTTGTAATATATCGTTAATTTTTTCTTGAAAATTGTCTGGAAAACTCAAGGAATTTTTTTTTCCATATTTGAGTATGAACCCTGATGTATAGGTATCACTTCTTTATCTTCTCCCTCTAATATCCCTTATAATAATGGAGATTCTGCATTTAAAAGAAACAAATACTAAACACATGTCATTTTTGAAGGATCAATCATTGCTTATACACAAATAATTTAAAAATTAAAAAAACATTTAAAGATGTTAAATTTTTAGATTTTTATTCCTCTGAAATAAATACTGTTATAATTGTAAACAGTAGGATCAGTAGTACTTATCATCCTTGTAAACTGTAGTACTTATCATCCTTTATTTAAGAGAAAACAATACCTAAGCTCGCTGACAGCCATGACCTATGGGAAATTTTTTTTCCATAATTACTTATTACCTTTTTTTATTTATTTAATTCTGTTTTCACATTTAGAAAATTCAGGATCATTAAATTAGTACTCATTTCCTGAAAGTTGACTTACATTTTTATTATTTCATTTTATGACTAAGAAAAATGTGGAAATTCAAATTGTTGAACTCAAAATATAAAAATTTAAAAAAGAAAAAAATCAACTTTTTAAAAATGAGAATTAATTTAATGGTTATGAATTTTTTTTTAATGTGAAAATGGACTTTTAAAAAATACATGAGGTAATGGGTAATTGTGGAAACAAATTTCCCATAGGATAACTTAGGCTCTGGCTGTCTATGTGATTAAGTATTGTCCCCTCTTAAATTCAAAATTTGACTTCTTTGTACTCCTGTTTAATTAAAAATATTATTGTGAAAAGATTGACTTTTTTCGTGTTTGTAATAAGTTATTTATAACTATGATTTATGAATAATCCAGTCAATGGATGTATTTATTCAATGAATATTCCTCAAAGATTCCAAAAAAACTACTGCTTGCACCACAAAAGTCATGAAAATAGTATTATGTACATTGCAGAACACACATTTTACCCTGGGTTTCCACTGTCCTTGAAAGTCCTTAAGAAGTACTTGAATTTCATTTTCTTTTTCAAAGGCCTTTGAAAGTACTTGAATTTTGTGCAAAGTCCTTGAAAATCCTTGAATTTTCCACTCCAATAGACAGGCTTAGTGCGAACTCTGTCAAAAACTAAACTATCTCCATCTCCACATGCACACGCCATTGTTTAATATAATGATTTTGTCATAATATTCTTATTTCATTGTCTTGCTTTTGCATATAGTTTCAACTTATTTGTTTTTTTTGCCAGTCTCATACCTGTTTGATGGACTGGTCATTAATTTTGAGAAGAAAGTGATCAGACCAGGACTCAAACCTAAAAACTTTGGAATAATCATAATGATTCCAAATCTTAAACTAATCGTTCTTTGACTCTTGTGAAAGTTAATTTGGTCAATCCATCAAAAGTGTATTGTGAAAACAGGCAAAGTTATTCTAATAATGAAAAAAAATATTACTAATGCATACCTGCCAACTCTCCGTTATTTCAACAGAGACTCCGTTATTTTGGGACTGTCTTCCAATCTCTGTTATTCTCAAACATTTCTCCATTATTTTGGAGATTTTAAAGTTATACCTATAATTTATTCAAAACTTCATTTTTTTAAACAAGATTTTGCTTTTGTTGAAAAAAATTCTCATGAATCTCTATATATATTACTAATTTTAATTACTAAATTTTTATTTAAAAAATTAAACCATGGATTAAGCTATTAAAATACTGTCATATGTCGAAAACTCGTCAATGTTTTCTAGGTCTGAAAATGCCGCTTATAAAGTCTCCGTTATTTTGATTCTTCAATGTTGGCAGGTATGCTAATGAAAGTAGTTACTAAAGTTTTGTGTATATGCCTAGCATTCTGTGATTTTTCCCTAGTCCTTGAAAATTTTCAAATAAGCCTTGAAAAGTCCTTGAATTTTTTTCTTTTTTAAAAGTGGGAACCCTGTTACCTAGTAGGAACAGTAATTAACAGCTTATTGCACAATCTCTCATTGAAAAATGCACAATTCAGTTTAATGGTTATATTTAAAAAATGAATTGTCTCTTTCTTTAGAGAAAATTACCACTAATAAATCATTTCATTATACTAAAAAAGCTGATTGACCTTGTTTCAAATTAATATATGGCTTCCAGATTTTGGCAAAACTAAATTACTATTTTTTGCCAAATTTGGTCACCGAGAATATCGCCAAATTTATCACCCAAGGGTGACCTCTGTTAAAGCTAATAGACTGTTATGGATCTAGTTTTTTGTGCCTTCACATGTGTTTTCACTCCAACTACATTTCTAGAAAAGGAAAAAGTTTTATCCTTTATATGAATATTATTACAGCTCTATTATTAGACTCTGTTGAAACTTCTAAAACAGGAGACCAAAAATTTTGAGCTTTCATCTATTTCTCTAAAACGATAAGACATACAGTGATGAAGAAAACAGATGCGCAATTAGATATTTAAAAAAATTTGGAACTGTTTATGTCTGAGCGTTTTTGATATATTTGAGTTACATGCGTACACTCACATCTGTCACGAAAAAACTTGTAGAATTGCAGACATCTTTAAAGTGGGTGATGATATCAAATCCACAATTAGAAGTGTACAAATAGATTTTATATTTTTTACATTCTGCTGATAACTGTTTTTGAATTATGAGAGATACAAATCAGTTCTGTAATTTGCTTTTACAATAGTTACTTTTACTTTGTACAAGGTAGTAAAAAGGGATTATTTTCTAATAATAACACTAGTTTAATTTTATATTTTGCTTTTTTAGATAGTTTAATTCCCTATTTTGTCAAACACATTAACCATTTTAAAAGAGATGAATAACATTTTTTATTTAAATTCTTTTGTACAGGTCCTTTCACGCAGCTCCCCCAAAATATAACTTGGGCTACACCTGGTACTTACCAGTCTCCTACTCTTCTTTCTGCTAATGTAATAATTCGTAATCAACAACCTGAGATGTATATACAGCCATCTCCCCAGACAACCATGTTGATGCCTGTGGCATCAGGAACAGCACAATTACCTAGTGGCTTCACATATGCTTTAGTTCAGCCTCAGAAACCTCAACAGCTAACACAGAAACATCTGACGATTCCTCAAACCCAACTTCATAAGGCAGTGAAAGTATGCTTTAAATTTTATTGTTTTAGAAAAGTTGAATGTAAATAGCAAAAGAATCCTTAATGTTTTTTCTTTTAAAGGAGAATGATAAGTCCAGTAAAAAATTCTTTTTGCCCCAAATAATAATAATAATAAAGAATATATTGACTTATTAAATTGTAAATTCTCCCATTTTTTGCATTCCCCCTCCCCCCTTTTTTTCCTCAATTTTTTATCTGTCATTTCTTAAAAATCAATCAGGATTGCTACTGTATCCTGAATTCTACTGTATCTTCAGTAGAATTCAGGTAATCCTAGAAAACTCAGAAAAAAAAAAAAAAAGAATCTAGTAAAAAATATTAAAAAGAGGGAATACGTAGGGGATTTAAAAATTTATTGTAAAAACAGGGGAAATTTGGGGAACTTGGAAATTTTTTTAGAAAAACATATAGAAAATATTTTCAGAATAAAGCTTTCATTTCAGTTTTTAAAATTTTAAATTGCTAGTTTTATAATACTTTTTTTAGTACTATAATGAAGAAGGAAAAAATAAATAAATAAATAAATATATATATTGAAAACCTTTTCAAACATTGAAAATATATATATATATATATATATATATATATATATAATAAAGATGATCTATTAAGCATAGTAGAAGCCAAGCAACAGATAGAAGATCTCTGAAACACCAATGACCAATAAGATAAAATAAATAAAAAAAAAAAAAAATCATCAGTGGATGAAATACACTAATGTAAAGAAACCAGATCTATTAATTAGCAGCCTGCAAAACAAACGAATCAATAAAGTAAAACAACAAATCTTAACTTAAAACCATAAACTTATCAAAATTAATGAAAAAACAACCTAAGAAACACAAGATAGGAAGAAGGAGGCAGGCGGCAAGACTTGTGACTTGCCTGTGGGCTTACACTAGTTTTATGCCGGCAACACTCCCCCAGCCTGCCACAACCAGAACAGGAACCATATGGATATAAAAATGCAAATTTCAAAGCAGATGAACAACAATGAAACCACGAAGCCACAATGAAATTCACCGATTGATCACATTGTGTTTAACAGTACAATTAGAACATTAAATATAGTTGACAACTCAAAAAGGAAAAAACTGAAATTTTAATGGAAAATGAAAGTTTGCATAGTAATACAAAGCAAATGCAACAAGCCTTCTACTTTTTTTTTTTTTTTTTTTTTTTTTTTTTTAATTTAATTTCACATACCCACCCAACCATCCAGCCTTACAACACCACCCCACCTCCGTAATCAAACATCTGCCCACCCAACCGCCACCTTTTTTATTGTCTTTTTTTATTTTATAATTTTTTTGTTGATATACACAAGAGTGTACACAGCTTTTTTTTTTTTTTTTTTTTTTTTTTTTTGTACTGACAGAGACATGGTTAAGGATATAAAATAGAAAATACAAAGTTTTTAGGAAAACCCATTTTAGCAGTGGCTGTGATCAGTTTATTAATATTCTTGTTTTTAAACTTAGCAGAGCATAAATTATTAATTCGAAATAAATGGTTAATGATGATGTTTCTAAAAACCGAAAGATGCAGACATGAATTAAAATGTGTAAATAAGTTTACATTAAAACAAAAATCTTGCCGTTTGTCATAGATATCTGTGTAAAGTTTATTACCATCGATGATTATTTTGAGATCTAAAAAGTTAATAGATTGATTAGTCAGAGTATTTTGAGTTAGCTTTAAATTAGGTGGATAATTGAAGGAAAAGCCATTTTGTGAGTTCTTGTTGAGATAAAATACAATAATATCATCGATGTAACGATAAAATCGAACATCATCATTGCAAATTTGCTTTTCATAATAATAAAGATAGAGATCTGCCAAAATACTGGAGCTACAACCTCCTTGTGGAATGCCTAATTGTTGCAAATAGATATCGTTGTTGTGGAAGATATAATTATTATGGATAACAAAGTTAAGAAGTGTTTTAAATTTTTCTTCTTTAAAATTGTAAGGAAGATTAATTTGAGCTTTATATTCTAGAAAAAGACTGTAAATGATATTACTAAGATCTGATAACTCAATATTATTGAAAAGATCTTGAAAGTCAAAAGTCATAATATTGTCTATTGAATCGAGCGATTTGATGTATTGAATTAATTGAAAGCTATTTTTAAGACAGTGTAAATTATCAACTTTGCAAGTACATTTGTAAATTTGTTTTAGAATATCCAGTAGAGCTTTATTAGCATTGTTGTTATAAGTGTTACACCCAACAGTGACAGTGCGAAATTTAATTGGAGATTTGTGAAACTTAGGTATGAGAACTATATAAGGATAATTAAAGTTATTGAAGGGAAGTTGAAGTAGTTTATAGTAATTATGTATTTTTCGGTTATTAATAATAAGGTTATTATTAGTTAAACTGAAGATGTTACTATTATTGATTGAAGAGTTTAAAATAGAGAGATAGTAGGATTTACAAATAATGGCATAATTATTAGGTGATTTGTCAACATAAGTGATCACAAAGTCATCCTGTAGTGATTTGATTGAGTTAAGAAGTACAGATTTTTTAAATAACACCAGATTTGAAGAATTGATAAATAATGCATTTTTGATTTTTTGTAACACTAAAACTTTCCATTGAGTGAAGTAGGCAATAGGTTTATTATGAGTAATAGATATTTTATAAATAAATAAATCTAGGTCATAAGAAAACTGTTGTAAGATTTGTGGAATGCTAGTTTTAACTGGAAGTCTAAATTTGGTGCCAAATTTCATGAATTTTTTTAATTGATAATTGTCAATAATATTGAGATTACCTGTGATAATGTGTCCATGGTCTCTGTCAATAAATTTTGAGATAGAAGGATCATTGCATTTACAGGTTACAGTGTTAGTAAAAGAGGTAGACTTAGATACAGAATTATAATTGAATATCTTTCTTCCAAGAGGAAGAGGATATTTGAAGGTACGAGATAGATTTAAATCTTTAATCGGAAACATACATTCTTTGTCATTAATGATAGACGTAATGTTAATACTGTTCAATATTTGATTTGTAAAATTCACAATTAATTGAGTATTTGTTTTAAATTTGTTGGGCTTTTTATTAATTTTTAAATTAAATTGTTTGATTTTGTACATTATAATATCATAAAAAATGTCTGAAAAATGTTTATTATAGGATTGGCTTTGAAAGACATTCAGAAAAGTTACTAAGTATTTCTTTTTAATTGCAAAAATAAATTTTCGAATAATGAACCAGTTATAGTTAGATAAGTAATTAGTCTGTAGATCTGAAATGAGTTTAATAATGGCACTTTTAGAAAAGATTAAATCTGTTTTTTTACTACCTCGTTTAGTTCTAGAAGTTTTATTGTTAATTTTGTGATTGAGTTGTGCATAAATAGTCGAATAATCATGTAGAGGGTTGATGTTAGAATATGCTTTAATAGTTTTACTAAAGTATTCGGAATTTAGGCCATATGGATAAATTGTATTATAATATTGCATAAATTTTGATTCAAGAAATAGACGCTCACTTTTATTTTTCTGAATTTTTACAATCTCTATGGTACATGAATTAAAATTATGTGATTTAAAGTGTTGTAATTCTATAGTTGATTTAGAAGGTGCAGCTGAAAGGTTTTTAGAATCTGATCGATGCTGATTAATGCGTAAATGTAGAGGAGTTGAAGTTTCACCAATATAACTAAGTTTACAATGACCACAACTGATTTTATAAATAACATTGTATGCCTGGCAAAATGGAACCAAAGATTGATTATTATTCAATTGTGTGTGAGAGGCCATAGGGCAAGTTTTACATCTATTAGAACCGCATGTTCTAAACTGAAGTAAAGGAGGAGGAGATAATAGGTAACTGGATGTCGATCCAAGGATATCCCTATAAATATCCTTGTACCGGGCACAATACTGCTTTGAAGCAAAGTATTTTTTGCCAGGATCTAAAAATTTACTAAACAGAGTCATAGAGAAAAAATGTTTTTGTATATTAAAAATCACAAGGCAAGTAAGTATTTACATTAGTTTTATCGAAAGTGGGCTAGACCAAATTCAATTACTTAATTAAATTGATTCTTGAATATTTTTTTTTTTCCCAGATTTGTATAGCAATCCTATAAATATTATTATCCATCCAATAAGTACATGAACATTTGTAGTTATATATGGCTACAGATTTTGTACCCTAATGTATTATTATGAATTATGTCTGAAGTTTTTCATTTGTGTTATTTGCATTTTATGTAAAATTAAGGAGTTCATTATTTTAGTAATATCAAATTTAATATGTATATTTTTAATCATATAAAATTGCTACACATGCATAGCATGATGTAATATATCTACTAATTCTTAATAAAAGAATATCATATTTAATATAAAAATCTTATATATGAAATTCTATGTAATGATTCCCAGTTATATTATTAAAATGTAAGCAAAGCAGTCTATTTTATG
The DNA here is from genome assembly GCA_963930645.1 of Salticus scenicus. Classification (NCBI taxonomy): domain Eukaryota; kingdom Metazoa; phylum Arthropoda; class Arachnida; order Araneae; family Salticidae; genus Salticus; species Salticus scenicus. The sequence continues at coordinate 189,719,063 of OZ005658.1, forward strand.
GAATGTCTGCAATTACTACTGAAAATTGTAAAATCCATGATATATTACGAAATATGATACACTATTCTCTTAAGAAAACTTGTTATGTTCTACATGATGAAATTTATGAAATTTCATTTTTTTTGTTTGTGTAAAAGAAATTGCTATTTATATAGCTGATTCTTGTGAAATTTAAGCAAATTCTTCTTGCTTATAATTCAGATTCATTGCTAAAGATATTAACTGCTAATCAGTGAGAAGGATTACTTCAAAGTAATAAGCTCTTCTACATCCTAATCCACCCTTAATTTACTTAAAGAATGGCACAAGAAGTTCATATTAAAACCATAGCTTTATTTTCCCTTTAAATAATTGACCTTTAAATTCTTACTAATCAGCTGTTCAAGCATGGATATTCATAGTGGTTCGGAATCAACTTTAAGCTATAGGTACTGGTTTAATTAGCCTTAATTTGCAAAAAATAAACAGTAAAATATAATTGAGATTACACTACAGATTTGGTATAACTGGTGTAAACACCTAATTGTAAGAATGAGAAAATAAATTATAATTTGCATAATTATTTGTCATATATAAATTTGCTTTTATCAAAGAAAAATAAAAGAAAACTATATATTAGACCAAATATTTTGGATCATGCATGCTTTTTAACTAATTTTGGTAATACAGTGAAAAACATTTAACGCGAAACTGAGGGGACCGAAATATTTTTTTGTGTTAAAAAAGATTCGTAAAAAAAAGTACAAAATTGGCCAATGTTATGTTTACCTTGTCGTCAATTATTATTTCCATTTCCTGTAAAATTACTACTAACTTACATCCATTAGGATAAAAATGAAGTACAAATATGATTGTTTTTTTTTTGGGGGGGGGGGGGAAGTCAGATATCTTTTACTGTCTTTTTGAACACCATAGTGTTTAAAAATTTATTGAGATTATGCATTGTTTTATTTATCTCTGAATTTGAATGTGCATCTAAATAACTGCGGATACTGATTATTTTCTTCATTTCTGAAGCAGAAGGGACAGAAACTGCATCGTTGATTCAGTTGTCAGATTCGTAATCAAAATTTACCTAAGTGGAATCATTTTAATGATGAATGATGTCAAAAATCTCATTGTCGGTTCTGTAAAAACATGATCATCGAAGGCAACATATTGTAGCATAGTTACCAGCATTTTAATTTATTCCGGAGCATTTTTAGCAGAGCCTTTAATTTGCACCACATTATTTATAGACTATTTTCCTTCAATATGTAACTGTGATAAAATAAGAAAAAATTACTCTTAAGAAAAAAGTGGTATGGAAATAAAGGCGGGTCTAAAAATGCTTTGGAATAAATTAAAATGTTGGCATCTCTGCTGAAGCAAACATGCCACTGAAGATCAAAAGTGAATTTTTTCCGTGTTAAACGATTTTTGTTTCGTGTTAAAAGAAAAAAAAATTATTAAATAGCATAGTATACTGCCCAGACTGCTATATCATTTCGTGTTAACCTATTTTTCATGTGAAGCATTTTCGTGTTAAATGTATTTCACTGTAATTTCTTTTATAAAAATTTGTTTATAGGAAATAGCTTTGTATTAAATCAATATATTTTACTTTTTCTTTCCTTTAGGTGAGAAATATATCACCTTCAGTGGCTACACAAACTAACACTAATGAAAAAATGAAAATTCCTATTCCTCGAACTCGTGTACCCCAACATGTAATTGGCTTTTTTAGGATATTTCATATTCTAAGAATAATATATGTATTATATGTATATATATTTATATAAAATCATAAAATAACATTGAATAACATACAAGTTGCTTCTCAAAAAGATGTCTTAAACTTATTAAATAAAGTACATTGAGCTTCTTCTACACTTTTTAAGTCAGGATCCTAATTTTTTCTAGAATTTCTCATTGGATAGCTGAGGCTGCTTCTTTACATGTTTCTCTGATCTCAACATGTAGCATGATCTTGCGTCAATTTTCATTGGCTCTATGTCATTGAATGTGTGTTTATTCGCTCAGATTTTCACTGATTTACCTTTAATACATAACATAGTTATAATTGTTGCAATTGACGAGTGTCTCAATGTTTTTAAAATTGATATTTATATTTTCTTTATATAGGGCCATGGTTAATTTATTCTATTTTATAACATTGGGTTGTTCTTTAATTAGTTTTCTTGTTTTCCTCTTTGTCATAAATATGTAGGTCACAGTTTTATTTTCTTCGTTTTGCTAAATTGTTTAATGAATTCCTGCTTTTTCTAGGGTGTTGATGGGGTATTTATCATTAAAAATATGCTAAAAAATATTTCTGATAGGTTTTATTGGCATATTTATGTTCCTTTTTTGCAGTTTTGGGAGGTTTTATTTTCTAATAACATCAATCATCTATAATAAAGGAATATCCAATAAAATAACATCTGAACCGGCAAAAATGATACAATAAATATGACCGTGTAATCTATATATATCAGTAAACTCACTGATTCACTCAGCCATGGTGATTCTATGGGAAATAGTCACAAATTTTGGTAAGCAGATTGCTTTTAGGACCCCTCCCCTGCCCTTCCCCCCCACACACTAAAATGGTATTTTCAAATTCTCCCCCCCCCCCTCTTCTTTTTTGCAGTTTTGGGAGGTATTATTTTCTAATAACATCAATCATCTATAATAAAGGAATATCCAATAAAATGACATCTGAACTGGCAAAAATGGTACAATAAATATGACCGTGTAATCTATATATATGAGTAAACTCACTGATTCACTCACTGACTCAATACAGCCGTAGTGATTCTATGGGAAATAGTCACAAATTTTGGTAAGCAGATTGTTTTTAGGACACTCCCCCCCCCCCCCCCCCCACACACTAAAATGGTATTTTCAAATCCCCCCCTTCTTTTTTGCAGTTTTGGGAGGTATTATTTTCTAATAACATCAATCATCTATAATAAAGGAATATCCAATAAAATAAATCCCCCCCTTCTTTTTTGCAGTTTTGGGAGGTATTATTTTCTAATAACATCAATCATCTATAATAAAGGAATATCCAATAAAATAACATCTGAACCGGCAAAAATTATACAATAAATATGACCGTATAATCTATATATATGAGTAAACTCACTGATTCACTCACTGACTCAATACAGCCGTGGTGATTCTATGGGACATAGTAACAAATTTTGGTAAGCAGATTGCTTTTAGGCCTTCCTCCCCCCCCCCTGGGGGTGCAGGAGGCAAAAAAAACATATTTGTAAGCATAACTGTGTTTTAGAGTACTTCATGGTAAATAAATTACACGTTGGAAGACTAGACTTGAGTACAAAAAAAAAAAAAAAAAACCTACGATTTTAGGATTTTTGATGTTTAAGGAAGGGAGGAAGGAAAATGATTTTTGGGAGCAATTTTGGAAAATTCAGATTTCTTGAAATACTTCCAAAAACCCATTTTTTTTTTTTTTTTTTTTTCAATTTTGGGGAGGAGTTAAAAGGGTGCAAATTTGAGACCCCCTTTTAGTGTTACATAGCCATGGCGATTCTATGGAACATGGACACAAATTTTGGTATGTAGGTTTATTTTAGGATCCTGACTTAAACAAAGATGGGATTTTGGGAAATTCCCCCCTCCTTTCCAACCGAGGGGAAGGGACAGGAGGCAAAAACACGTTTGTAAGCATAATTTGGTTTCAAATTACTTCATTGTGAAGAGATTACATATGGGAAAACTAGACTTGGGTACAAAAGAAAAAAAAAAAAATCTGTAATTTTTGAATTTTCGATTTTAAAGGGGGGGGGGGGGGATCTAGATTTTCGAATAGAACTCTACTAATAATGGTTCAAAAGTGTTAAAAGCGACCATACCATGTGTCTTCTCGAGGATATTTCGAAAAACCCATTTTTTGTTTTTTTTATTTAAAATTTTGGGAGAAATTGGAAGGGTGCAGATTCAAGACCTCCTATTTAGCTCTAAATTTGACCTGGGGAATCTATTAAGAGCTAAAGCTAATGTCTAAAAATTTTGGCCCCTCTTGGATTGGGGGGGGGGGGGGGTAGGATATAAACATGTTTCCAAGCATAACATTGCTTCAGATTATTTCAATGAGATTAATTTTTATGCGTGGGTTGGTTATGCATACTCAACAAACACTATAAAGGGCTTTTTCAAAAATTTTCCTTCCCTACCCTTCTGAGGGTGATAGTGAAAACACTCATTTTCAAGATGCACGCACAGAAAAACATTTTTTGAAATCCCCCTCACCCTGGAGCAGAGGGGCAGGAGACACATTTTTAACTTTTACTCTGCTCCAAATTACCTCAAAATGGTGAGTTTTGGTGTGTGGGTGTTAGTTAAGTGTACATAATATGCACTCTTATGGGATTTCACGACACCTATACCTTTACCCGCATGAAGGAGGGAGTAAAAAGCAGGTAAGGCACTGCTGAAGTCTGCGGGGACCAGGATTCGTCATATTGTTATGAGCGAGAAAACTACTACCATAGCATGTGGTTAATATTTAATAGAAATTTCAACTGATTACAATTTTTTTTTTTTTTTCAATTTTGAGAATTCATTTAAATGCACTCTAGGACAAAAAAAAAAAAAAAAAAACGATGCACTAAAAAGGAATAATGCAAATTGGACACGCATTGACATGCATACAGGTTTCGATGCAAAATGCAAAGCCAATGAATGAACATGTGATGCTACAGCGCATTTTAACTGCGCAACTGGTAGGATATTAAAGAGGAGAAATTTTGATTCCAGGTCATAAATTCTTTGAGAATTTTATTCTGTCTACTCAGATAGACAGTAACTATGCTTGGCATACAGGTGCACAAACAATCTGTGCAAATGTCAGCATTTGAGAGAGGAGTGTAGTTGGTCTCAAAGAAGTCAATTCGTCTAATCTGTGAATTATTTGACATTTGGATAGGAGCAATGCCGCTAGTAGATGATGTTGGCAGGAATGGATGAACCATGGCCGAACATAGTGTTAAGAAGGAAGCGGTCAGCCTAGAGATAGGACAGAATGTAAGAATTAATCAATCATCAGAACGGTACTCAAAGCCCCAAATTTGCTGTTATTATCGATCCTACATGCATCTGGTACTTCAGTGACTTCAAATACCATTAACAGGCAGCTCAGAGAAATGGGGTTGAGCTCACACAGCCCCTTGTGCCGACTGCTATGAAACTTTGTACACTGACAAGCCTGTTTGCAGTGATATCTGGCACATTCGACCTGGAATTTTACTGAATGGATTAGAATTGTCTTCAGTGATGAGTCTCACTCCAATTTGAGCCTTGATGACCAGCAAAGACACGTCTGGTGACATTCCGGAAAAAGGGGGGGCTTCCAACCTGATTGTCACCAGCCATATGGCCCAACAACCAGGAGTGATGGTCTTGGGTGCCATTTCACTTCATAGCAGGACCCTTTTGGTTGCTATCCACAGCATCTTTAAGCAGAGTGGTACGTCGATAAAATTCTACATCCTGTTTTGTTGTCCTTCATATCACGAATTTTTGAGCGTATATTTCATTATAATAATGCCCGCCCACATACGAAGATAGTTTCTGCTGCTTGTTTTCTTCCTTGCCCAATATTATTTTGGTCAGCAAAGTCGCCAAATCTCTGTACCACTGAGAACATTTGAAGCATCATGAAAAGTGTCCTACAACCAGTTCGGGATTTTGCCAATCTAACATACCAATTGGAGAGAATTTTGCACAATATCTCGCAGGAGGACATCTGCCAACTCTATCAATTAATGTGAAGCCGAATAACTGCTTACATAAGGGCCAGAAGAGGGCCAACGCGTTATTGACTTATTCACTTTGTGAGGCTCTTTCTCTTGATTAAATCCTTCTAAATTTCTGAAACTGTAATCATTTGTTTTTCTCCACATGTACATCACATCTACCAATTTTCGTCCTATTCGGATAACTCCTTTTTGGTACATCGTTTTTTTTTTGTTTTTTTTGTCTTAGAGTGTTTATTTACCAGGAAAGCAGGCAAAGCTCACTTGTTAAATATAAAACAGTGAAAACCTTAGCTGTTAAATACACATGTAATGATGTAGTGTCAAGGAAAATTGATACTATATGACATTGCATGTTGAGATCAGAGAAACAGACTAAATAAAGTGGCCTTAGTCAACCAGTAAACAATTTTGTTCAAGCTTACTACCTTGTTAGATAGTGCTAAAGAAGAATTTCAAAGTAGGTAATTTAATATTGTATGACATTTACATATTAAAAAAGTACAATGGCCTTAAATAAAATAAAAATATGAAAAGTTATTTTAGACTACATACTATATAAAACTAAACCAAATAAATACATCTAGCATCAGTTTAAATTTAAAAGAAACACTTTGGAAAAGCTCAAAATTTAACTTTTCACTGTTATCCAATCAAGTATAAGTACATGGTCATCGGTCATCATAATGGCTTTAGAGGTACCTACAGGGAACGTTTCCTGCTTATCTCTAGTGGATCCATAAAGGACATCTGTTGTGGATGCATTCTCCTTAATTGTGTAACTATGACACAGACATGATGACTAGAGGAGCAGAGGCCCAGGAAAGACAGGTCTAGTATAGGAATTTGGGCACCGATTCATGTAAATACCAAATACAATTTTAATTATTAATAAAAGGAATTAATAAGCTTTTTTTCCCTTCCCCAAGAATATGTTTCTCTACCTCATTTTTAAAAAATAACATTTTAATTTTAAAAAATTAAGAAAATAAAGGACTAATTTAAAAACATTTGTTTGAAACACTATTTTGTTTAAAACGTCTATTTGTTAACTTGATTAAATTCAAGTAATTGATTTAATAATAAATAAATAATTTTGAATAAACACCCTAAAAAATGCAAAAAAAAAAAAAAAAAAAACTTTCTACAGTTGTTTCAGGTCGGAATAAAGCACAACCTAAAACGATTGAGCTTTTTGCATTTTATAGTGTTTATTCAAAGTTTTTTTACTCATTACTTTTCAGTGCTAGTCCTCTGGTGCATTTTTATTATTAATTGATTTAATAAATGTAAGTTATCACTATGAATTTCAAAATTTTTGAAACAGGGTTTTTAGATCAAAATAATAGCTTGGTGTTTCATTAGGTGAAAAAAACTAGGCACAAGTGCATAATTAAAGCAGTAACTATGCATTTATGCCTACCAAGAAAAAAGAAACTGAGAAAAGCAAAACATTTGAACGTACTTACAAAATTGATTATCTTTAATTGCCTTGAAGTTTTCTTAGCAAGGACTTTTAGACACTTATCCAAAAATCATCAAACTGTGAGTCAGTACTAGAATCCTTTTTAAATAAACCCGTACCTGACAAAAAAAACTTTCATTGGAGTGTAAAATAATCCGAACCCAATTTCTTTATACCTAAACCTAACTTCTTTGTACATTATCCTGACCCAAACCCGACCCACAAAAAAAAAAAAAAAAAAAAACTTAGTTGACATGACCTATGGATTCGGTTAAAATTGGGTCACCTAACCTGATGCAGGATTCTGATCAGTATAATGTATGACCATGTATTTGTAAAATAATTGTTTTTAACTCTTTATCGGCTTGATTTATCCAGGGTTGAAGGTCAAGAAATGTCAATTTTTTTAATGCTCATTTTCATAGGTGTGTATTTTTTAAACATGTTAACACCATTCCACATATAACATTTCCTAAAGAATAATGGAAAAAAAAAAAAAAAAAAAAAACAAGTAAAAGTCATAAATACAAAACTTTGAATAAACGCCATGAAATGCAATAATTCAAAGTTATGTATTTATTACTTTAAAGTGCTAGTTCTGTGGTGCTTTCTTATTACAAGTAAAAGTTACCTTTAAAGTTGTCTTTCTACATAGCAGAAATCACAAGATATTCTTTTTGGAAAAAATTTTCCATTGCCAGGGCTGCACTCTATATGAGCTTGAATGTTACATTTTGCAAGCCGAAAAGGGGTTAATAGACAGGTGGCTATCCAAGCCAATAAAAGGTTTAAAGGAATTTTAGTATGTTTATTCAAAGTTTCTGAGATATGCTTATGGCATGAAAACTTAGAAATTAGATTAATTTCTAGAAGATATTTGTATGAAGTTTTCCTGGGAATGGATTTGTTATCCAAGAAAAGATATTGCTAAGGTTAAGTTTTTATTAATACAAGAAAAATTGAGACACATTTGGAACAGTTTATTTTTATTATCCATTTCCTCAGTCAAATATCATAGGAAGAGTTTAATCCTGGAGTTTTTTAAATGGAAAGTATCGGTGTTTGTTTATATATATACAGTAGAGAGCCAGAAATCCGCCGACCTAAAATCTGCCAAAGTCTAAAATCCGCACAGTTTGTCAGATACAAACGATGAAATTTACTATTAATAAGTTACAAAAGTGCAAATCAGAATTTTTGAAAAAGATCTTGAATACAGATTTTTATGTTTGCATTTTACGATTACAAAAAAAAAAAAAAAAAAGAAAAGAAAAACAAAATAATAATATGAAAGATTGCAAGAACCAAGTTGCTGCTAATAAAATTATTGACAGTATATTAAATTCATCAAAAAAAAAAAAAAAAAAAAAATAATAATAATAATAATAATAATGATTATTGTGATATGATAATATCAATCAGATAAATAATAACAAACTAATTTTTTAAAATGCTTTCTGATGAATTCATAATTATAAGGGAGAACTCAATAAAATTCTTAAAAAATAAAAATAAATAAAATTTGTGTTACTACTATTTACAATAAATAAATCATGCAGGTTTAAGTGTAGATTAACAACATAAGAACAGATTTTATCTAAATTGACAAATATTTTTTTCATTATATATTTTTGTTAATGTTCATTATTATTCTTATCTACCTAGTAATTTAATATTCAGTGTTATTATTCACTAGTATGTGATGAGTTTAGTTTGAATAATATTCTGTTTTTATTATTCAAAATAAAAATCATTTTTTATGGGCCCTGAAATCCACAAAATCCTAAAATCCGCACAGCCTCTGGTCCTGAGCTGTACGAATTTTTGACTCTCTACTGTATATAGATATAAGATTGCAGAGTGATCCACTAACATTACCAAATTTGAAATGTTTGTAGTGTAGATGTTGAACAGGTCAGGTTTGGCTGGGGAAAAATAAATAAAATAAAGCTTTGTGGGACAAAGTTTAAAAGAGATTTTAGATTGAGAAAAAGTTCTTAATTATATGAACTCTGATCATTTGAAATCTGAAATAATTCTGTAAAAAAAAATTTAAAAAATCCTGGAAACTCTTGAAAAATTTATATCCAAATGAAACTTGAAATATCTATTTTACATTTGCAGTGTTTTACCTAAAAACAATCTTAACTAATGCTCACAATATATCAACTATCCTCTCTCTTTCTCTCCACCAAAAATTTAACTGAAATAGGAATTAAAAAAATTATTAAAATATATATAGTGAATATTTTTAAATAACATTTAACAATCAGGGACAAAATATATTAAATGTACTTCTTTCTGAATTTGTCTCATGTTAATAAAATTTTCAGATTTTTAATTATTTTATAGTGCTTTAATTAAATTTTACTAATCTTTAGTAATTGTTTGCTTGTTATTTATTCAGTAATTGATGTGCTGTTAAATGTAAAACATCTATTGTTGCAAAAAATATTTGATATTTGCATTTATTGTTATTATTTATTTATTTAAATTCAAAGAAATCAATTTATATACATAATATGGATGTGGAAATTGTTAAATTAGTTTTCTTAAACAAATTCATCTTTGGGAAACATAGTTTAAGATCATATATATTTTTACTTAATGCATTGTAAGTTTTGTAATCTATTATTTTTAATAACAGTTGGTAGCTTAGTCTTTTAACTTAATGATAGCTGAACTTTTAGACTTGTTTTTTCAGTAATTTCTGAATTTTTTTAAAAAATAATATTATTATAGTTTTAAAAAATTAAAGAACACGCTTTTATAGAAATGTGAACTAAAAAGCACAAAATATCTATCTTAGTATTAAAATGCAGGGTAAGAGAAAATTGTGTGAGTGACACTTACATACATTTAAATCTTTAATTAAAATAGTTTAGAATTAAACAAAAACCATTTAAAAAAAATCTCCACTGACTGGGATCGAACGCTAGACCTTTAGGTTCTTAGCGCAGAACTATACCTCAACGCCACGGCGTTCACGTAGGGAAAGTCTTTTTTTACAATACAGATTTTTTGTTTGCTCCCAGAGTGGTTACAAACATATATACATACCTACAGGTGAAGCTTTTATCTTGTCAGTTTATACTTGTAAAATATTGCACAAAAAATCAATATAAATATGATACATAAACTTATTAAGAAGTGTTTACTTTTTATATTTAACTACATAGTAATTTACACCTGCTAACAAAAATGCTTATCTTATTTTTCTCTATGCATTCTGTTTCTTTTTTTTTTTTTTTTTTTAGGATTATGAAATTTTTAGCTAATTTTATTTGTAGTTTTTTTTTCTTTCCTTTTATTCTCTCCCACCCCCATCATTTATAAAATAAGAAATAAAACACTAGTAGTGATAATATATATTATACAGGGTGGGCAAAAAGTCCATAAAACTTTAAAAATTCATAAAATCCGAAAAAATAACCATAAAAAACAGTTTGTAGGTTTAACATTGATTGGTCACGTGATTTTTTTTAAGGTAAGAGGAAAAAAAAAATAATAATAATTCAAAAAACAGCCGACAGATGACGCTGGTACGAACAAGACAAGCGATTAATCCACCAGCAGACTTTTGGCTATGGGGATATTTAAAATCCTGGGTGTATCAATTCCGTCCATCCAATCTGTCCTAATTGAAAGATGCAATCTTTTATAATATGCTTAAATAAGAAAATGTAAAATAATTTACGATTAAATGTTAATTTTTTTATTTAATTTTAGAAATGGGAAAAAAAAATGATAATTTTAAAATGTAGTTAGTTGTCTTTTTAGTCTTTAATAATTTGTTTTTATTTTTTAGATTATTAGACCAAAGGGAAGGATGACTGCTCCGTTACAGTATAATGCTGCTTTATCATCTATTCTGCATCAGCAAATTGCAACCGATGCTCAGAATCAAGTTCAGTTAGGATTTCATTTGGATTCTACTAACAATTTGGATTCTACCAATCATCAAGTTTTGCCAAACTTAACAAAAACTACTGCTTCAACTGAAACTGAATCTGCTATACTCCAAAATCAATTAATTGGTTCAGAAGTAAACCAATCAATGCAGCATTTATCTATTAAACCAGAAGTTACCAGTTCTGTTGCTAGTGTTGCTCAAATTACAACTCCTACTGCTGCTTCTACAAATGTTACTCAAATTGCTACTCCTGTGAATGTTTCTCAAATCACAGCCCCTGTGAATGTCACTCAAATCGCCACACCTACAAATGTTACTCAATTCACTACTCCTACGAATGTTACTCAATTCACTACACCTACAAATGTTACTCAATTCACTACTCCTACGAATGTTACTCAAATCTCTGCTCCTGCCACTCCCACGAGTGTCACTCAAATCACTACTCCTATAAATATTACTCAAATCATCACTCCTACAAATAGTACTCAGATCACTAATACTGCTGTTAGTAAGCCTGTTGCTATGGTAATTGCATCAACTATAAATGCAACTTTATCTGCTAACTCTATGGTTTCTTCTCCCAATTTTTCAACACCTGTTTCAATTTCTGGTATTTCAACAGAAGAAACAACACATGTCCCTCCTTCTACTCCAGTTTCTTCTTCATTGTCAAATGATGCAAATGTATCAGAAACTATTTCAAATTCTATTCCATTATCTGAAACAAATGATACAAATGAAGATAAGATCAACAATGATTGTTCTGTAACAGATGTTTGTACTTGTGAGGAAGAAACAACTGATAATTTGGCATCTAATGTCAAAACTAGTGATCAAACATCCATTACTTTTAGACCTGAAGCTACTGCAAAATCTAATGAACTAAAAACTAAAGATATTCAAATGTCTCAATCTGAGGTCAGTGCGAATGAACTAAAAACAATGAATACATCAAAATTTCAGACTAGTTGTTCTAGACAACAAACTATTGCTTCAGTCACTAAAACACCTACAAACGGGAAGAAAAACTTGGATAACTTGAGACTTGAAACACATATGAACAAAAATGATCCACATTTGAATAATAATAAGCTTACTACAAATATTTCTAACCCTGTAAAACAACCTAAAGTCAATATTCTGCAGTCAGATGTTTCAGTGCCTGAAACAAATGTTAGTAATTGTGTGCAAGAAAAGGATGAAAGTAGTAAAGAGAAAATTAAATATAACTTAGATATAGTTATTAAAGAAGAACCTGTTGATTCATCTCCTGCCAAAGTTGAAAATGAAATAAACTTCAAAGCAGTTGTTCAGAAAGAAGTTATAGTAAACCAGGCAGATTCTAGTGTTTCTAATCAAAATGAATCTGGCAAACACCAGTCTAATAACCAGCACAACATACATGCTGAACCTGTTCAACGTGATTTAAGCTCGGTCTTAACTGTTGAAAGCAATGTGATCTCTGAAGCAGATGTTAAAAGCAAAACTGTTGAGCCTGAAATTAGTTGTAAAGCTGTAGTTGAAAAAATGTCTGTTGAGAACCAAGATAAAACGAGTAAAATTCTTGAAAATGAAACTGAAAAACCTAAGATAGAGCTGAAAGTTTCTGAAAATACACCAGTTGAACAGCATTGCATTTCTAAAGAAATGAAAGAAAAAGAATGTCATGGACATTTTTTAAAGAATCTTGGAAATGAATTTATTGAACAAGAAATGCACTCCGATGAACAAAGTGATAATGTGCTTCAAAAAGCATTATCTTCATCCCGTACTATAGGAAAACACAAACAACGTTTAAAAGCTGTTGTTAGACCACATATATTAACTCATGTCATTGATGGTTTTGTTATATATGAAAGTTCTGAACCTTTTCCAGTAAGTTTTGTAAGATTTTTACATTTTAATATATTTTTTATAATGTTATACCAAAATGCTGTTAGTGTTAATTCATGTAATAACTGATAAGGAAACTCTTTCAAGTGCTATTTTCCAATTGGCTTGTAAAAATTACAAAAATTTGTTTACATTGCACTTACAAGGGAATCTTTTAAGTGTTTGTCATACTTGGAATCATCACTAAGCACATTTTGTACAGTTTTGAATGTTTATTCAGCATATGCAATCAGTTTTTTTTGCAAAACTCATATTTAAAGGAATTATGATCCTCTTAATTTTGATGAATTGGTGACTTTTCTTCTTGGTGGAAAATTCCTGTACGTAATATTTTCTAATTGTTGAATCCCACTAAAATCTACCTGCAGCCTATGGAAGGAATAAAAAAGAGAATATTTGTAATTGTATTTAATTAAGCACAAATACAACATACTGGATAAGTAGCTTTATTATAAATGTCTTAATGGTAGAGAAATTATTCATAAAAATGAGAAAAACACAAAAATATATGACAATGAATACATTTCAAAAAGCAGTCCTAAAATATGAAATTCCTCGTGACACACTTTAAAAAATAATTCTTGTACGTTTGCAAATTCTAAATTGTTTTTGAGTATCAGATTCTAGCTTTTAGAACTAATATCTTCTTATTTTTCTACCTACAAAATGAAAATTTTTTAATCTTTGCATATGAGTATTTATTCTAAATCATATTTTGCGTTTGAACATTTATTCTAAATTATATTTTTTAAATATTTCTGTTGCACTTTTCGATTTTCTACAATAATAAATGAAAACATGTAATTGATTTTCAACTATAGCAAAAATTTCTCAAAAACTTTTCAATAAACAAAACCCTGATAAGTAAAAATGTTCTCTCTTAACAATAATATTTATGGGAAAAATTCCTGGGACAAGAGATCGTGAAACTTTCATTTTTTGCCAAAAGTCGCTAAATTGTTAAATTTTAAATGTTCACCATTTCTTGAAAAGGGAGTTTTGCAAAACCTGATTACATATTCTGAATCAGCATTAGAAACTCGATAAAATGTGTCTACTGTCAATTTGAAGTATGATTGACACTTAACGGCCTTCTTCACTTACCGTCGCCAGAAGCCCGAGACAAATAACTTATTAACTGATACATATTTTTAAATTCTGTTTTCACATTCTGAAAATTCCCAGCTGTTAAATTGACGGACTTTTTTAAAAAATGTATTTTTTTAGTTTTTAATATTTTATTTTGAAATTGCAAAATGAAAAAATTTCACATATTGAAAATTCGTATTTTGCAGCTTCAAAATAAAATATAAAAAATTAAAAAAATACTTTTTTAAAAAAGGTCCGTCAATTTAACAGCTGGGAATTTTCAGAATGTGAAAACAGAATTTTAAAATATGTATTAGTTAATAAGTTATTTGTAAAGAAAAATTTCCCATAGAATAACATTAGTTTCGGCTTCCGGCGGCGGTGAGTGAAGCGGGCCCTGAAAAAAGGTTTCCTGGAAAATTGCAAATATTGTCCAAAGACTTGGTAAATGATATTGTAAACCTGGAAAATGCTTTCCATGCATGCAATTGCAGTATAAAATAAACCAGTGAAATGTATTCTTAGTTTTGGCTGTGCTCCCCCCCCCCTCCTCTCTCTCTCCCTTTCTCCCTTGCCCTCCCACATAACTCAAACAAATTTGAGTAAATGAATGAATGTAATGTGCAGGGCAATACTTTTCAGGAAGTAACGATTTTTGAAATTTTTGTCTTGGAATTTCATGTTAAATTACTCTGAACCATTGAAATATTTGTTAGAGTGATTATTCAATGCAAAATACCAGATTTCATTCCTAAGAGAGACTAGAATTGTGCTGACTATAAAATAAATAAATTTTCCAAAAACTATTAGTAGAAATACTGTGAATATTTATATTTTAACTAAATGAAAGATTTTTTTTTTTAATGCTTTTATTGAAAATATTATTGTTGATTTTGCAATAAAGACAAAGCTACCTGAGAAAACTTTAAACTACGAAATAAAAACAGTTGTTATTCTAAATTAAATTTTTTGTCAGTTTTATGGTTTCTGCAATTTTCTGTTGAATTGGTACTAATTAAATAATCAGTTTTCCCCCTGTGAATTAACTTTTTTTTTGTTTTTTCAAATTAATGTGCTTTATTTATTTTATTTTATTTTTGTTAATGTGTTTTATTATATCAAAGCAATAAATAAAAATATTAATCCCCAAAATATATTTTAGGTAAACAAATCAGCACTAATGTCAGATTCGGAATCAGAATCATGTGAACCAATAATTTCAAAATTGGATGATAATTCCAAAAAACACAAGAGTTCTAAACATTTATCTGTAAAAAATCCTGACGAACCTACAAAGCCTGATGATATCAATAAGCCCAATGAACCTACTAAAACTGATTTTCCCAAGAAGCGTAGTGATAGAATTAAACTCATGGAAACACAAAAACAACTTGATCTCAAAAAATCTGAACCAAAGAAATCCAATGATTCCAAAAAAGCTCCTGAACCAAAGACACCCACTGAGAAAAAAGTGCCATTTGATATAAAGAAAGCTTTTGAACCAAAGAAATTAGATGACCCAAAAAAGATTGATGAACCTAATATGGTTAATGATACAGTATCACCTAGTGATAATAAGGTGCCTAATCAAGGTAATAATTTGTTTTATTTTTATTTATTTATTTATAATATTTATTTTTAAAACAGATGCTTTACTACCTAAATTATCTTTGACTTCTTGTCTATATATCAGTGTTGAATGAAATTGAGCTTACTAATGAATGTTTTTTATCATCAGTCAGTATGATAAAGTTATTAGAAAAGAAAAGTGGCCTATTTCTTTCAGACAACATACAGTGGCGGATTTAAGGTCATTCTCTGAAAAGTGGTCATTTCATGTCCCAGTAGTCTTAAGGGTATATTTTTAAAAGCACAAAAACAAAACGCTGTTTAAACTATCAATATTAGTTGGTTTTACATATAAACTGTTATTCTTTGGTTATTGGAATTCAAATATAATTTTTAAATAATTTTAAAATGCAAAATATCATTCCCTCACTGTGTCCCCATTCCCACATGTAAGTAAATAAAATGGTTTCTATAGTATTAAAGCATGTGTATTTGGATTATTTGAATTAAAAATTTATTAAACATACTTTAATAAATATTTATCCATTATACTACATTTATATATTATGCAATGAAAGAAATTAGAAGACACTTTATTGTTGTCCCTGGTATTAGATATCATTCCCTCATCAAACTATAATCACACCCCTACTTACTCCATTAATGGCAGCCCGTGCTTTATATAAGTCAAACTTAATTTGTATAGCAGCAAAGTAAAAAGCCATGTTGTGTTCTGTTCGAAACTTTTTACAATGAGTTGCATAAGGCTCTCAAACGTTAGATTGAAATACAGTATTTTTATTATACGTCATTCCCTCACTCATTATAAAGTTAACTAAAATAAATCAAATTTGCTTTTTTATGATATTATATTAATAAAAATATGTTTTAATAAATATTTAGTGTTTGAAAATATAACTAAACTTAATAATATTTTTATAAAGTAGTTTTTAGAAGAAATTTGTCATTCCCTCACAGTCATTCCCTCATTTTTCTAAGTAATAAAAGTAATTGCTATATCAAAAATTATCAGATACAGTTTGGTTTATATTATTTTTTTTATTAATTGTAACATATGTGTACATGTACAAAAAAAAAAAAAAAAAAAAAAAAATTGGAGCAATTTTATTTGGACTAAGGTTTTATCTTTTTTACCTTTTTTTAAAAAAAATAATGCCCACTTTTCAGAGAATGACCCATATAATAGACCACACATCCCCTCTCATTATCTGTCTGCGACATGAAGTAGCTTCCCCAGCGAAATTATCACGTGATGCAGACCAGAAGAGAGAGACGAGAATGAATATTATGTGATTTTTCCATAGGAAAGAAAGTAGTTTTGAGTTTAATTTCTGTATTGTACACATTCTTTTTATTTAAGCCTCGATTTATGCATCGTTGGAAAGCTAAAATGTCATAGATTAATTATAAAAAAAAAATTCTTTTGTGAGAAACCATTCTGAAGGGGAGAATTTTTTGTTTGAATTCTTACAAAAATAAGTGCTTTCTTATGGAAGAATCTTCCTCAACTCTCTCTCACATGACATACATCGCTGACCACAAAGGTTGAAGGTTTCAGATTACACCCTCATGTTGAAGACATTCACTATAATGAGAAGTCCTATTGGTGGCGTAATCTATATATATAAGGTCTATGGTTCCGCACGTACATTGACTAGTTGATCTTCCATTCTATTATATTTGTAAAAGTATTTAAAAAGAAAGAAAAATAAATAGTTGAGTTTTCTAAGCTAACTTTAAATATAAATAATATTTATGCATGTGATTATGCTAGTAACAAGCTAAACCTGCATTTTTTGTGATTAATCTGTCATTTCTAAAGACAAGAAAGTCGTCATTTAAGAAAAATGGTTCATAAGTCTCTGTATTATTATTATTTGTATAAGTGATACTTACAAATGTGTTCCAAAAAATATCTTGTCATAAATATTTTGCTACATTATAAATGCATAAATTGTAATATTGAACATTATTTTCTTTATTTTTTATTAATAATTCAATTGAAAAATAACATCTTTTTTTTTTTTTTTTTTTTGGTAGCTGCTTTAGAGAATGTGCCAAAAACTCCTGGTAGAAGAGGTAATAATAAATTTCAATAGATGTATCTTTGTAATCCTTGTTAAAATGTTTTTATATTGTGTGAAGCTGTAGTTTATAATATTTTTAATGCATGATTTCAGCCTTTTTAGGCTCAAGTCTTTTTAAGCCATACAATAATCAGAGGTCGGAACTGTCCTAAAATTAAGTATCCTAAAAAATATATATAAAATTCTTAACTATTTTCATAAATTTCCCCAAAATCTAAAAATCACCTTCTGATTTTCTGGAAACAAAAACAAATTTATTTCCTTTTTATAAAGAAATATTTCTAAAAGATAGGGAAAATTATTAATAACTCAAACTAAACCAGGTAACTTGTAGTGTTATAATTCCCATCTACTAAACTCATTGCCCAATTACGTTGTTTCAAAAATTTTAGAGCAGTTGCTAAAGACCAAGTGCTTTTTATTTTTCACTATACCTGACATTTTGTTTCTTGTAGCCTAATTGGCTGATTAGCATAATTTTATTTAAAATATATCTTCTAATCTCAATGTATGAATTTTGCCTATAAGTATTTTGTTTAAAAAAAAAAAAAATCTTTAATTACTATTGAAGTTCTAACCGACTTGAGGCATATTACATATAGAGAAGTTTTTGAAGATTGATATTGCTAAATATATCAAGCTGTCCAGTAAAAAAGTGATATATTAAATTTTGGAATTGCCCTTTATTTTAAATCTTCTTTTCAAAGATATTGGAGAGTCTATTTTAAGTCTCTTTTTCAAAGATATTGGAGAGTCATGTTTGTTACATATTTTCTTTTTATGAAAGAACAACAAAACAAGTGAAAAAAGCAACTGGATATCTGTATGTCTTATTGGTCAGATGTACAATTATACACTGTATATTTTACTGTATTGCATATTTTTTAGGAGAGGCTAATGATGAGACAATTTGGTAATACAATAAGGAAAAAAAAAGTTAAGATTTGAGAAAAATATCATGCAAATTTTAATAAAAGTTTGTAGTCAAAAGTCTGTATACCCTTTCAGGGCTGCCAACAACTACACAATTGGTGTAGTAACTATGCTTTAGCCTGCATCTGCTACACTCTACGTATCGCATATTTAAAGCTACGCTTTTCCTTTCCTCATCGTTATCTTGTTTACAACAAGCGAACTCCGATTTTGCGCCGTATCTTCAAATTGCGGTTATGGATGAAGTAGCTTGAAAACTCTGGAGGTTGGTAGGTTGTTTAATTTCCTTCTCATAAACTATGACGATAGCATGACTGTGTACGTGCGGTGATTGGATGTTTGGAGAAGTCCTTTTCTATCGCTAGAGGTCTAATGCTAATCTGTTTACTTTCGTTTTTCGGTATCATGTGTTTGTTATCAGATGGACTCACATTTCTGCATTTATTTTTTTACTTAAAAGTGGACAAATTTGTTTAGTTTTTTATTTAATAGTATTTTAAGTTAAAATGAGCGATGATGGTGATAATCCAAAGAAGAAAAAAGTTCCTGATCAAAAATTTCTATCGTAGTATTCTGCTTAATAGCCATGTTTGGGATCTGTAGATTCATCACCTCATCAGGCGTATTATTGTACAATATGTAGCAGCAATTTTCGCATAAATCATGGTGGACTTTATGATTGTTCGCATTATATTGCAACAAGCCAATGTATTATTTTTGTAGGTTAGATTATTAAAAGTCAATAATTTTCAGAAAGTAAGTTTTAATGTAAACAAAAGATTTTATGCTTATTTATATTTTAAGCATTTTCTTATTTTTTAGCGACTACACTTTGTAGCTTAAAACTACACTTTTTCTCGTTTTTTAACTACACTTTAGCATTCCCAGAGGTTGGCAGTCCTGCCCTTTTGTCAGTTGAATGTTCTAAAATTTTGGAAAATGATATCCTGAAACTTTCAAATATTCATTCTTAACTCTGCAATAATATACCAAGAACTATGTTTATTGTTTTTATTTTCCTTTTTATTATTATAAAATCTGTATTATAAAACTCTGTATCTTTATATTTTTCTATTATAGGTAGGAAAAGAAAAGAACTGCGTAATAGAAGGGGCAGGAAGAAATTAGTATGTGCAGTTTATATGTTCTTTATTTTAAAATATTTTTTATTATATATATTTATGAACTGAAAATTAAATTTGAAATAATAAATAACAGTTATGTTTATTTTAAAAAGCTAAATCAGCATTTTCTAAATTTTTTATATCTGTTAATTTTTTTAAAATGTGTATCTTAAATATAGCAAATAGTATCCATATAAATTTTTTTTTTTTTAGTGCATGGTTTCAGTATTCATAGAATTGATAATCAGTTCACAATGCTACACAAACAATGCCTATTGTAAATATTTTAGGCGTCAAATTGAAATTTCTAGTTGCAATTTCCGAAATTCACTTTTAACATGACTAATCAAGAGTGATTTTTGTGTAACACAGTCTTTTCTGAACTACACATCAAAATTTCTGAAACACAATTTAATATATATATGTATTTTTCTTACACGTTATATCAGTATGTGCACGCAGATGTAATGTGTTTGTTAGATAGGTTATTTGTATGCATGTGCAGGAAGAGGGTTGCAAATTGCAGTTTTAAGAAAAAATAAGATTAAAAGGGATTAAAGGAAACTTTTTCTTTTTTATCTCTGTAAAGGGGGGGGGGAGAATGAAATATGCCCCCAAACACCCAAGTGTCCAAATGACATAGTCCCTGCATGGCAGGACACCCCCTCCCCCCAACACACACATACTGATCAATTGTCAAAAAAACATCTTTTTGGACTGAGGAGACCTGATTTACATGTTTTAACATGTAAATCAGGTGAATGCTTAAAAGCATGTTTTCTATAGAAAATCCTGTGTATAGAATTCATAATTAGTTTACAGGGCTAGACAAAAGAATTTTGATAATTTATGTAATATGCATGTTAAATACTGAATATATAGGGTTTCAGAGAAGTATCTTTATCCTTTAAAAAAAATCACAAAAAATAAAGTAACAAAGATATAAACTTACCGTTTATTGTATTCAATGGAAAAATTATCAAAAGTTTTCTGTAACTAAGGTTTTGCGAGTGAGATATTAAAAAAAAAATTGGATGACAATGTAAATTTTTTGGAACGTGTAATGTTTTTGGATGAAGCGACTTTTCACGTATCAGGACTTATTAATAGGTACAATACCCAAATTTGGGGATTTGAAAATCATTTTGTCATACTCGCCAACTTTTCTGGTTTTCCCGGAAGGCTTCCGTTTTTTTAACATATCTTCCTGTCTTCCAGACAGATGATGAAATTTTCCGTTTTTAAAAAAGTCGCGGATATCGTTCATTTTAAGAAGAAACCTCAAATGCTGTACGAAAACTCCTGATTCCCAATCTTTCTCCATCCATAACGTAACTGTGAATATTCATTTCAAACTTGCTTTATGAGATTCTAGAACATGTAAAGAGATAGAATTGTTAAATATTTCTTGCTGATGTAATTATTTTTTGCCTCTCTCCCTTTATTTATCTCACAACTAGTGATCAGCAGTCAAAATGTTCTGCAGAAGTCTTTTGTTTCCTAATCTTTATCCATCTGCCACGTGAATGATATTAATTTTAAACTTCTTTCATTAGATTCTAGAAGTAGAGTTGAAAGAGTTCAATATTTCTTACTCTCTAATTATTTTTGTATTCCTCCCCCCCCCCCCCTTCACCGGATTGTGATTAATGATCAATTCTAGAAACAATAAGGCAATGGAAGTGCTCAATATTTCTCACATATGTAATTATTTTTAGATCTTTATTGCTGAATTTAATGAATCTGTTTATTTTTCCTCAATTAAATTAAATATTTGTATGTCATATTTATACCAAATGTGTAAACAGGGGAAAAAAATGAAGAATAATATTTTCAGGTTGGAAAGTTTTTCCCAAATCATTTTAAGAAAATTAACTCTTAGTTAGTTTTATGCACGTTTGAAAGTGATAATTAGCTGCTGCTACTTTTTTTTTATATGTATGATTAATGTACATACACAAAAATCATATTCTATATTTGTTTAAAAAATTTGTTATACTTTAACTTAACCAAGTTTTTTCGTCTATTGTTAAATGAATTTCTTACAGATTCTGTTTTGTAGATATTTATATGTTGAAGAGGAATAACTTCATTTAAAACTTTTATATATTTAGTATAATCAATCTATAGTAAAATGTTTTTATAGATTGCTTCAAAATATTAAAATTATAAAACTGGTATTGTTCAATACATCAAAGGGGAAAAAAAAAAAAAAAATCTTCCCTTATTTTAATAAAATCTTCTGGTTTTTCAACAAAAAATCTTCCCTTTTTTTATTAAAATTGGTTGGCAAGTCTGTTGTTTACATAAAAAACATTGTGTACCAATGTTCAATTACTGATACCACTGAACTGAAAGCTCGAATTACTGCGTCTTTAAAGACTGTCGATTCTGCAATACTGCAGAGAACATGGTTAGAAATCTCTTACCGACTGGATGTTTTGCATGTGACTAATGACATTCTCATTGAATTGTTCTGAATATTTTCTGTGTAAAACTCTGATAATTTTTGCATTGAATACAATAAACTGTAAGTTTATATCTTTGTTACTTTATTTTTTATGATTTTTTGAAAGTGTGAAGATACTTCTCGGACACCCTGTATATAAATTCTGTATGTTTTATTCATCTTGGATATTAATGTATTTGCAAATGTAACAACAAAGAGAGATTCACTGGCATTCTATAAAAGTAAACAGATTCACATGGAAACTTTAAGAATGATGGCAAGTCATTTTTAGTTATGAATAATCCTTTTTGGAAATCTGGCAGTCAGACCTGGTCAGCAACAACATCCTAGTAGTCCAATGCATGCTAGAAAACCAATAATCTGCCGGTTTATAAGACAAATCTTGGATGGTGAAATCTCTCTAATTGGTTAAGTCCTTAGTGCCAGTTTGATGCACCACCCTGGCGCAACATCTCAAATAATTGAAAACTAATTATGTCAGCTATATTCAATTTCAAACTGTTAATTACTTATTTTTTTTATGAGTTTTGTTCATGTAAATTGTATGCCCTCCTTATTGAATTACTTAATCATTATTTAGTTAATTGTTATCACAGGAAATTATATTGAAGTGTTTGATTTTAAAACATCATTAAAGATAGATTTATTTTATCAGGTAATCATTAAAACTAATTTTATTGCTATGTTTTTTTATAACACCATTGACTAATTACACTCATGTTTGGGAAAATTGCAAGACCATGAAGGGATTATGCAAATTTAACCAAACTTATAGGAAATATAAAGTGAGGTAAAGCATGCAAATGATTAGGATTACAAAGCGATTGTGCATGTGTGGAACGAGAACCGACTCCTTATCAGTCACTTGTTCCAGGTATATAAAGGAGCGTTGAAATCTGTTTATCGTCCACTGTCTGCGGTAAACATTCCATTGGGGGTCAATATGCCTCATCAAAAGCGAAGGGTACCATACCAACAACTAACAGAGTTCGTACAAGGCTACATCTTTGGTATGCGAGAGGGTGGATTTTCATATTGAGAAATTGCAATCTGCGCACAGTGTAATGCCACTACAGTGATGCGTGTTTGGAAGAAATGGACAGAGGAGAATCAAACAAGCTGTAAACCTAACAGTGGGGCACGCAATAGAACAATGGCACAAGAAGACAGGCACCTCATCCGCATGGCTGTGACAGACCATACAGCATCCTGTCGTGTGTTAACACAACATTGGAGCAAGGCTACTGGTGTTTTGTTGTCCAGCTCCACGGTTCGTCGCCTTTTGCTGCAGCATGAAGTGCGTGCAAAGGTTCCTCTACTCAGGATTCCCCTCTCGCTGAATCACAGACGCCTCCGACTTCAGTGTGCTCAGCAACACAACACGTAGCATGCCCAGTGGCAACAAATTGTTTTCTACAATGAATCTCACTGTAATCTGGAGAACAATGATGGAAGAGTATGTGTCAGATGTTACAGGGGGGAATGTCTGCTCCCACAGTGTGTTATCCAGCGTCATACTGCACAAACGCATAGCATCTTGGTGTGGGGAGCTATTAGGTATAGTTGTCGATCCCATCTAGTACACATTTGCAGGCAACCTCAACAGTGATCGCTACATAAGGGAAATTTTGGAGCCAGAGTTCCTTCCCATTCTTTGATGCATTCCGGGTGATGTATTTCAGCAGGATAATGCCTGCGCATATGTTTCTCACACTGCACAAGCCTTCTTCAGTGTACTACAGGTATTGCTTCTTCTATGGTCTGCTTATTCCCCGGATATGTCACCCATCAAGTTTGTCTAGGAACCATCAAGCTTGGTCGGTGACTCGCTTGTACAACTAGTGGGGTGCGCAATAAGATTGAACTTTGGCATCAAGTCGAAGCCATCTGGAATGCCATTCCCCAGGATTACATTCAGAACCTGTATGATTCAATGCTAGGATGTGTGCAGGCTCTTATTGCTCAGCATGGTGAACACATAAAGTACTGATTTCAGACATTCTTTTTGTTTTTTTGTGTTGTGCATTTGATTGTTTATTTGTACCACTATCAGTAATATGTGGAATAAATTTCATTAATTTCTGACAATTCTTTCATGGTGTTGCAGTTTTCACAAACATGAGTGTATTTTAAAGAACATTATTAGAATAATTTTTGCATTATAAATTTTAAATGAGATTTTTATCCAAGTGTAAAATCTTTTTTATTCTTTCATATACATATACATACTCAGTGGGGGGGGGGGGGGGGAAGGCGATAGAAGCAGTAGCTATCCAGAACAATCTATTCCATTTTGAAATGAGTTAATCATATATACTATTAATAAATAAAAATTACCTACACAGCATTGAGTAGTGTAAAATGAATGTTGAGGCTACTGATCGGTTGGTCCATTCATTTTACAGTGCGTATCGAAATGATAGGTCCACCCGCAATTTTCAAAATTTCGACTCTTATTTCAGAATAAGAATTACTTTTTTGGTAGAGATAATTAATCAGTAACTGTTATAACTATTTATGAAGAAATTTCTTAAAAATAAATAATTCCTTTTTATTTTATGCAAATTTTCATTTTCAGACCGTTTCAAAAAGATAGGTCCGCCTTCAGAAATTCTGCACCAATCACGTTTATTTCCAAAAAATTTGCATAAATATCGTTGCTTAGTCTTACTGCGGGATTATGCTGGCTGCTGTGGAGGTATTTAAACAGATTTGAACATCACGTTGTAATCAAACGAAATGGGTCGCCGTTGCAGTCTTTCGCTGGTTGAGAAGGGGAAAACTGATGCATTTAAAACGTGTGGAAAATCGAATAGAGAAATAGGAAAACTTTTAAACAGATCACATAATGTTTTAAACAATTATTTGCGACTTAGAAATGCTTATGGCAGGGAAAAATCCTCTGGCCGCCCATCAAAAGTGACATCCCGACAAAGAAGGACTATCGTAAAGGAGTTAAAATCTGGAAATATGAGCTTATCCAGTGTGACCAGACAACAAAACCCTCCAATATCAAAATCTATAGTCCATAGAGTGGTAAAGAAGTTCGGCAATATAGTTTACGTGAAGAGGAAAGCGGCTCAGAAATTGACTAAAAAGCACAAAGAAAAGAGATTGAATTTCGCACTTGAAGTGATGTTCTGGAAACAAATTGGCATCGTGTGATATTCAGTGATGAAAAGAAATTCAACCTGGATGGTCCAGATGGCTGGCAGTACTACTGGCACGATCTGCGTAACGATAGACAGATATTCTCGAAGAGGCAAGCTGGTGGTGGTTCCGTTACGGTATGGGACGGATCCGGAGGTGCAGGAAAAACTGATATAGCATTTGTATACAATCGTTTTAATGCTGCAGGCTACCAACAGCTGCTTGAACAATATTTTCTTCCACAAGCAGAGCACATTGGGGGCCCATTCTTCATGTTCCAACAGGACAATGCTCATGTGCACACTGCAAAGTCCACTTTCGAATGGTTTCTGGGTAATGGTGTACATGTTATCGATTGGCCACCTTGCAGCCCCGACCTGAATCTGGTAGAAAGCATGTGGGGTATACTCGCAAGAGCGGTGTATGCAGGCGGAAGGCAATACAACAGTACTGCAGACTTGAAAAAGGCTATTTCCTCCGAATGGTCAAAAATAGAGAAAAAGTGTTTGCAAAAACTTGTAGAAACCATGCCGAATAGGATTTATGAGCTTATTCTGTAACAAGGTGGAAAAATTATCTTATAAATCTTATTAATTTAACATTAATTTGATGCTTGGTTCAGTGGACCTATCTTTTTGAAACAGCTTTTTCATGTAATTTTTGTTTTCCTTATTATTCCTATTATTTGTATATTATTCATGTATTATTTTACATTAAATGAAGTAATGTAGTTTATAAAATAGTACTTTGTACACAATAAAACCTTTTTTACCAACATAACTTTCGTTTTTACTGGTGGACCTATCATTTCGACACGCACTGTATTTATCTAATGTAAATGTGTTTCAGCATTATATGGGTTATAATATCATATCCAGAATCAATGTGATTGCCACTTAACTTTTAAACAATATCTCTAAAAAAGAGCTAATTAAAAATGTGTCATTTGTTATTTTTATTAAAAACACGTTAAATTAATTTTTATTTAAAAAAAAAAAATATATATATATATATATATTATCCTAAACTTATTTAAGGAATTTCAAAGCAAAAAGCTTAGGATAATATTTAAAAAAAAAAAAAAAAAAAAAACTTTTAGATGACTTAACTAGTTTGTTGCAATAGATTTTTTAAAGTAATTGCTTTTGGCTTATGAAGTTGTAGCAGATGTCATTTCTGAGGATAGATTATCAGATTTTACTGATAAACAATGGGTTAACCTTTTGTCAAGTGGTTTATCGTGTGGTTTCCATGCCTGAGGCCCCAGGATCAAATCCAGCCAAGTGTTCCAATTTTCCCGTATTTGTTCCGGAAATCCGATTTTCCCTGCAAATGCTCCGAATTTTCAGCATTGTAACATTTAAAAATAAAACTATCAGTAATCAATCGCTTTGCAGAAGCCTTACGA
The DNA here is from genome assembly GCA_963930645.1 of Salticus scenicus. NCBI lineage: Eukaryota > Metazoa > Arthropoda > Arachnida > Araneae > Salticidae > Salticus > Salticus scenicus. Next base: position 189,745,956 of record OZ005658.1, read on the forward strand.
TTTTCAATCTTTTTCCATCCACAACACAAATGTCAATGTTCATTTTAAACTTGCTTTATTAGATTCTGGAATCTGTAAAGAGTTAGAATTGTTCAATATTTCTCACTCATGTAATTTTTTTGCCCTCCCCCATCTGCTAACGACCGGCAATGAAACGTCTTGCAGTATCTTTGCGGTTACTTATCTTTTACCATCCGCAACATAAATGCAAATGTTCTTTTTAAACTGTCATTATTAGATTCTAGAACCTATAAAGAAGTAGGATTGTTGATTATATCTCACTCACATAATTTTTTACCCCTCCCCTCCTGCTATTGATTGGTCAAATGCCCACAAGAAGCCTTGAGATTTTCAATCTTTCCTTAACCGGAACAAAAATGTCAATGATAATTTTAAACTTGCTTTATTAGATCCCAGAATTAATAAAGAGGTAGAATTGTTAAATATCTATCACTCATGTAATTTTTGATGTGATACTCCCCCCCCCCCCCCCCCCTCACCCCATTGCCTGTTTAAGAAATGTTTAAAAACTGTTTAATGAACAATTTGCATAGTTAAAATAAAATTATATTAAATAATAATAGGATTTTACTATAATTAATCCATGTATTGAATATTTCAAGTGTTGATAAACCTGTGCATATATTATGCAATAATTTGTACACATGGCAAAAAAGATTGTGAATTCATCTCTCGCACAAAGTGTTCCTATTTTTGTTCCTGGTGGGTTGGTAGCTATGAATTTGTGACCTGGACATGCAAATAAAACACAAACAAAAAAAGAAAAGAAAACCTTGGGACAATAGATGGCAGCACCATTCAACCAAAAAAAAAAAAAAAAAGAAAGAAGCAGCAACAGAGACTACTGAGAAAACACTTATATAACATACAATGATTGTCGGATCTTACTAATTAACAATGGGTTAACCTTTTGTTCAGAGGTACATTGTTTGATGTCTATGCCTGAGATCCCAGGATCAAATCCTGCCAGTTGCCAAAAAGTGATGTTAAACATTTGATACTTTAACAATTGTTTATTATTATGATTTAATTACTTTCAATGATTTGTACTGAATTAATTGCTGGTTAGGATTTTCATAATGGTGGATTTCTAAAACTTTTATTTCTCCTTTAGATTCCTGATAGTTTACTGAATAATTCTAGTATTGAAATCATTGTCATTGATGAAGATAATGGCCTAGAATCAGATGCAATTGAAAATGAATCTTCACCTGCCTTAGAAATTAATCCTGTTCAAACAGCTTGCAAAGGTGAAATACATATAAGCCCTGTTCATGTCAAAAGCCCTGCACCAAGTAACTCTGATATTAAAAGCCCTGAACAGATTAAAAGTCCTATACAGGTTAAAAGCCCTATACCAGTTAAAACTCCTGTACAAGTTAAAAGCCCAGTGCGGATTCAAAGCCCTCTACAGATTCAAAACTCTTTACAAATTCAAAGCCCTCTACATATCAAAAGTCCTGTACAGGTTAAAAGCCCTCTACAGGTTAGTGAGAAAATGCCAGTTGAAGCCAATGTTATAGAGAAAACAAAGGATACTGAAATTGATAAAAACAAGTCATTTTCTGAAAAATTACCAACAGAATGGAGCGTAAGTAACTTTATTCTCAGTGATATCTTATTTGTAATATATGATTTTTTTTGTATCTTGTATTATTATTATTATTATTATTATTATTTTTTTTTTTTTTTCTGCTTCAAAAATATTTTTACTTGTTTAAAACGGTGAGTTAAAAATTTTAGTTGGCAGCTTATAAGTATCATTTCATAAAATTTGATTTTAGGTTGAAAAAAAAAAAAAAAATCATTTCATTTTATTATTTCAAAAATGTAGTTATTAAAATATTTTTAATAATGAAAATGGCTATCAGAAATGTAAAATGTGTAACATGTTGAGCTGCCGTGCTGTGTAAAAAAAATCACACTTTGAACTGAACGATGAAAGGAGACTTTTGATTCTACAAAAATCAGTCATAATAAGAATTGTAATTTTTGCAATCAACTTTTTTTCCTGTCATCCACTTAAACATAATATTTTAATAATAATATGCAAAATTAAGAAGTATCACTGTGTGTGGAAAGCCATTGTTGATAAATTAATAATTTAAGTATTGTTTGGGAAAAAGTAAATTTATGATTTCAGGGACCAATCCAGGATTTCAAAATTAATACCTATTTTTGTGAAAAATCTTAACTATATTTTATTTTTGTGAAAAATTGCAGCACACTCTTTTTCTCTCTCTCTGTGTGTGTGTGTGGGGGGGGGGGGGGGGTGTTCAAACTAAGTAAAATAATAAAAATAACGCTTAACAGTTGGTGTGAGGCTTATAGTAGAACAGGAATCAAAACTCACTTCTCTCTGAAGTAAACAGTTCAGTAGAGAGAATGTAAGTAGGAGTTGTTTTTATTTGTGCTATTATCACTGCACTACACATGAATTGTACCAGGGAGGATAGACACATCACCATACAGTCATCAAAGCATCAAACCACCTGACGAATCAGCAAACAGTACACTATGGCCACAACTCCAAAGTGTGTCTGTACAGATACATGCAAGGATCGTTTTGTTTACTTATGCAACACCATTTCTCGCCCGCAGAAAACACTTGTGTGTAGATAAAAACCAACATTGTGTATGATTCTTGCTTTGTGAATCGCATCAACAGAAATGCACAAATAAGTTACTCTTCTTTGAAAATGGGCTCATTTAAGAAGCCAGATTTTGCTGGGATGACTAAGATTTTTGTGAAGGTACCGATTTTAGCTGAATGATTTTTGTGAAGGTACCTTTTTTGCCAGATTGATTTTTGTGAAGGTACCCATAAAAGGTAGTAAACTCGACCTGTATTAACCCCTGGATTTATAAGTGCCAGATTATTCTGTTTAGCTTTTTTTTTTTTTTTTTTTTTAATGTTGGAAAAGTTGAATTTTTCATGGTAAAATTTTCAAAATGAGCTAGATTCTTATTGTATTTCATACATGGAAAACTTAGAAGTACACAATATTTGAGCTGTAATCATTTGCAATGAATGAAAAGAAAAAAGACATTTGCTAGTGTGTAAATTCATAATTGCATGCAGTAAATGTACTTTATTGTGGTATATATTTTTGTATACACATAATTTGAGCCACAAACAAGCAACTGACTAACCTGTATTTTATCTAAATTAAGATTACTGTAAAATTTTACATTCTAAAATTGGCATGTCACATATGCTTAAAAACATGCTCTCTTGTTTTCTAAATTAAGATTTCCTCCTGTCCCCTTTAAAGTACATTTTATTCTTATTTTCTTCTATTTAAATATGAAGAAAGTATTGGATTTGTGAAAATGTTTTCACTTCCAGTTTTTGATGGAATTTGGCACATTTTTAGATGTTCAGATGATATTTTGACCATATTTAGAAAATAGCTGTATAAGTATGTTAATAAAATTTTGTTGGTATTGTACGTCTCAAAATAATGGACTGAACTCTACTAAAGGTTTATGTTTGGGTGGACCGTGACAAACATTGTTTGTAACGGCATGCAAGTACTCCTAAGCACTCATGTTGTTGTTGACATTGAAATTGGTGCTGATTAGATTTTGCAAGGTGGTTAGCAACCTGGAAGCCTAAAAATAAGTGAAAATCGGGGAATTCCATAGCCATAGAAAATGTCGAGGGATTTGATTGAAATCTCTAAAAACCTAGAAATTTGGACTAAATCTTAAGAAAAAAAAAATCATGAAACTTGGATTACACCCTGGAAATTCTAAGCAAAAAATGTTGATTTATAAAATGTTGCTCCAAAATAAAGGCAAATTTTAGAAAGTCAGAGAAATTGACCTTCAATTGTCTTGGAAAAGACTTGGAAAATCAAAATCGTATGCTTTTCCATTTATGGGGAGTCTATACCACAACTTTTATTGTGTATACATTGTAAATGCACTAAACATGATGGCCATTATACGAAACTATGCTGGTTTAATTTGGACATATACCAGCCCACAGATAGCTCTGCTATTACTCATTTTCTGCAGATTAACTTTAATTGGCTATATTTTATCAATTGTGTAATTTTTTGCCAAACTTTCATGTATAAAATGTTTATCATTTATCATGCGAAGCTTTGTTGAATAAATTATGTTGCATATTACCAATATGTGTCCCTGCTATATAGAATGATATAGAAGACACTTATCAACCCTTTTAATGGATTTTCACATTCGCTTCATAACACAGTGTTATCAACATTGCTTATATTTTATGCTAAAACCTAGCTCTATTTTGATTTTAAAAACTCATTAAAATTTGTGAACAAGTGTACTATCTGGTATACTTAGAAAATTAGGATTTTGGTTTCAACTCATGGAAAAGGAAAATTATCATTATAATACTGTGAAATTGGATCATAAGATCAAGAAAAATAAAATTTCTTTCTCACTCTCACATTTTTAAGGTTTAGCTCAATTCAAATGATAGAGTGTGGCTATAAATACTATAACACTCAAAAAAATAAGAGTTAATTTTAATCATTTGTTTAAACAATGTACACATATTAGGCGACATGTTCCATGTACATATATTAGGCGACACATAACTAAGCCTTATTGATGTCTATTTTTCCAGCATTTTCTGGCTGGTGTTAATTTTGTTTTATTTATTTATTTTTAATTTATTACTACTAATTTTGCAAGGCTATATGTGGAGTAAAATGTACTGTTTTTGCTTATAACTCTACCAAAAATGCAACTTACAATTATTATTTTCTTTTAAATTATAAATTCTTTGTTCAAGCTCTAGTGAGTTCTATTTTGCAGAAAAGTACAAAATTTCAATAAGATTGGTGCATCAGATTTTATGAAATTTGTGTGTACTGCTTTTCTGTAGAGTCTCTGGAAACCAGGTTCTACTGGCTGAATTTTCCAAACTTTTCAATGAAAATTTTTTTAAATATTGTTTGAATGTTCTTTCATATGCTCAAAATTTTGAATAAAAATTTTTATTTATAATATTAAATAAATAAATAAATAAAAATAATAAAAAAGGGTGAAAATATGCTCTTATTTAACCCTTTGCGGCACAAGACAATTTGAAACATTTAAATTATACTGCCACTAAATGAACTAAATTAAACTAAAAGAAATTTTAAATTTTAGGGTTTAAAAAACCGGCCTTTTCTGATATGTTATAAACGTGAATTTTTGTTAAAAAATTTCCGGGAGGAATTTTTGCAGCTCGATCTTAAATTTTGCGTCCTCGCAGCGAGGACAGCGCACGTTAAGGGGTTAAAAAAAAAAAAAAAAAAAAAAAAAGACGTCAAAATCCTATTGTAATTCCTACCTTTTTATTAATTGAAATAAAAAAAATGTTCTTGTATGACTTATTTTGTTTTACATTTTTGTCTTCTAGATTGAAGATGTATGTGACTTTGTGAGAAATTTACCAACTTTTCAAGACTATGCCGATGAGTTCAAACGAGAAGAAATAGATGGCAAAGCTCTTTTGTTATTGAAAGTTGATCATATTGTGAACTTTACTAATATGAAATTTGGTCCAGCATTAAAACTGATATCCATCATTGATGATATGAAGGAGAAATATTCATTAGAAGTATAATTACATTGTCCCTTTATGTGCAACAATCAGTAAAGATTCAGAATTTTTAAATTAAAACAATATTTGTATAATTCTAATGATTTTCATTGCTAACATCAAAAGTGAAATATGTTGTTGACTGAAATAAATATATACTTTACACACAGATATATATATATATATATATACAGTGGAACCTGTAAAAGTGACCACCTTGGTAAAGTGACCACCTGACTAAAGTGACCATTTTCTTGACTAAAGCGACCATTTTCCAATTTTAAAGACCCTTTATAAAGTGACCACCTGCGTATAGTGACCATTTTAGCCGGTCCCTAGGGTGGTCACTTTAGACAGGTTCCACTGTATATATATATATATATATATATATATATATATATATATAGTGCATTTCATACCCTGATGAATTTTTTTCACTTTACTGAGCTTCTCCTACATAATTTTTTTTTTTTTTTCATTCTTATTGATCTTTGTGGTTTCAGTGATCTTGTATCTGTTGCTTGGCTTTTCTACGCTTAATAAATCATTATTATATATCTATATATATATACATATATATAATAATGATTTATTAAGAGTAGAAGCCAAGCAACAGATACAGGATCAACACAAAGACCAATAAGAATGAAAAATTTCTTTATGTAGGAGAAGCTCAGAAAGGTGAAAAAAATTCATCAGGGGATGAAATACACATATTTATAAAGAAACCAAATTTATTAATTAACAGCCTGCATAACAAATGGAACAATAACCTAACTCAACAAAATCTTAACATAAACTAAATCAAAATTTTTAATAAATTAATTAAGAAAGGAAGGAAGGAGGCAGGCGGCAAGACTTGTGACTTACCTGTGGGATTAAGCTAGTTTCATGCTGGCAACACTCCCGCAGCCTGCCAAGACCAGAATATGGATTAAAAAAAAAGCACAATTTCATAACAGATAAAGAATAATGGAACTATGAAGCAACAAGGAAATTTATATATTGATTACTATGTCTTTAATAGTATGATTAGATTTTTAAGAATGGTTGACAACCCAATAATGAAGAAACTGAAAATTTAATGGAAAAAGAAATATTGAAAATTAATACAAAGTAAATGCAACAAGCCTTCCGCCTTTTTTTTTTTAAATTTAATTTCACACACACACACACACACACACATATATATATATATATATATATATATATATATATATATGT
>OZ005658.1:189752978-189776978 GCA_963930645.1 Salticus scenicus
ATGTATTTTTGTTGGAATCAAACAGGAAAAAAATCAGATTTTATTAGCTAGCAATAGAGTATAAAAAAAATTAAAATTTAGTTTAATCATAGTACTTTGTTTCACTTTTAAATGTTCATTCTTAATAATTTTTTTGTTTTAGCTTTCCATATGTGTTTTAACTTAAAAAATGAATATTTCATGTTTTTATTTTTAAATTCTTATTTTCTCATCATGTAGTTGATTTGTTATTGTTATGTTTTAAAAATGTTTAAGTTATATGAACAGTGCAATAGAAAAAATGTTTTATTAATCATTAAGGCTTTTCATTTTTCAATACAATAAATTAGCTACCAGTTTTTATTATTTTTGCATCATGTAGTTACATGGCTTATTTGTTTTATATATCCTAGTTTTCTTTTTTATATGCTACCATGATGCTTTTGCTAAAGGCAATGACCAAATGTACATAAATATGAATTTATATTTATCGAGAGAGAGAGAAAAAAAAAAAAAATACACTTATTTGCACTGAATTGTGAAATAAAAATATGTTATATATTATGAGAAAATGAAATGTGACTAAACCAAGTTCTATTTTAAGTAGGTCTCTGTTGTAGCTGACATATTAAACCTTGAATTTTCTTGAAGGATATTTTTACTGGACCCTAAAATAAGATTTTTATAATAATAAAAACCTAGGTTTTTTATAGTAATTTAAAATTTTATATCTATATATATTTTTATCTATTTGCATATTTTTAATTGCATAATATTAATTTATATTAAGATATGTCATTTCCTTGTTAAGCCTGAAGTTAATTCATATTTAAGAAAATTTATTAAAGCTATTCATAAGTCAAATATATATATTTCCTTCCATGTGTAATTTTGTGGGATTGCCATTGCTTCGTATTTTACAGATATCTCATTTAAAAAAAAGGGATTTCTAATTTCTATTTTTGAAAATGTCACTTTTAATCAGAATTTTTTAAGCGCAGGTGTAACCTCCATATATCAGACTTCCATATATCGAAGTCTGGGTGAATCCCTATGGTTATTACATAAAAAACTGTTTCTATATATCGTAAAAAATTTCTATATATCAGAATTTTTTGTTAAACAAATCTTGAATTATTTTTGAAAAATTTAACATTAAAAAGATACAAGGCAAATTTAATATTCAAAAGATACAACTATTCTAATCCTTCTACCCATAGCAAGCCTAAATCCACCCTTGCCGTATTGAAAACGACGAGGGTTGTACATATTGATATACATTTGTCTTTTGGTTTGAATTTTTAAAATCAAGGCATGCTGGGTATTGGTGTTGTAACAATGCTGTAATCTGATTGGTTGGTGATATGTTGGTACAATTTTTGAATTGTTTCATCTTTCTGTCATTTCAGTCAACGAGTTAACAACCATTTGGGGCCTAGGACCCCTGCCTTCATTCCATTATTACTTGAGCATGTATTGCATAGATTATTTGTATATATCCATGTATTGTCATCCCGTTCTGAGAAAATAATAATAAAATTAATAAATAAAATCAAACTCACCGTATAAAAGAAAGAAAGGAAAGCCAAACGGTGATGAATATACCAAGAATGGATACCCTACTTTAACATGTCTGGGTGCATTGAGTGCAAGCTCTGGCAATTCGCTAGAATTGAAATTTAAGTATTTGATTGTTGAGATGTACCATCTTCCTTGATTATTAGCCTATGGGCAGAACATAAGAACCTTTTGTTGCAAAAACATAAATGTAATAATCTGGTGTGTCACTTACACGACTTTCTCTACCCTGAAATTTAATACTATAAATACAGGTTACAGATTAATAGGTAAGATAACAAGTACTGTCATGTAAACCTGTGTTAAATAATTCAAATTAGGCTTCGGAAGAGTTTTATATGATAATTAGTTCTGTGTGAGGGGGGGCTACCGCCCCCCTCAACCCTCCGTTTCATTAATGCACCTACATTTATATCGAATTTAATTTGGCTATTAAAAAGTAACTCTGTTTTAAAAAATAATAATTTATTAAAATTATTATTTTAAAAAATTATCTTTTATGATAATGCAGATGATTTCCATATTAGAGAAGTAGTATAACTAAATATCCAAAAAAAATCCATTTTATTCTCAATATTAAAAAAAAAAAAAAAAAAAACCTAAGTTTTTTTTTTTTTTTTTTTGTTAAAAGTGAAAAAAAAAAAAAAAAAAATCGATAACTTTGTTTAAAATTATCACAATTCGATGGTTCAACCATTTGTTTTAAAGGTATTGGCGAGCTCTTTTGAAAGATACCCATCATGAAAATTTACTCCCCTCAAGGGGAGGGGGGGTAGGCGTGGCTCCTACATACAGTTTTTTTTCCCTGTTGACTATCTCTATTACAAAAAATATATATTCGTTTCATTTGGTTTAGTGCAGTCTATAGACGTTAAACTCTACTTACCTGCAATATCCCCCATAGACGTAATGTATTAGAATTCTCTTGATTGTCCCTGTACACGAACCATTTGCTTGATCTTAACGAAAAGCTTACTGTAGCATCCTGATATGATACACATTTAGAATACCAAGTTTGAACTTTGTCATAATTTGTTTTTGAGATATGCTGATAACAGACAGGCACACACAGAGACCATTTACTAAAAACATGATTTTTGTATTCAGGGGACCTCAGAACATGTAAATATAACAAAAACTCACGTTCGAAAATTTGACTCAAAACAATACTTTCTCTACCTTATGGGTAAGAGAAAGTAAAAATGTTTTTTAATGTGTGCACATATATTATTATTATTTTTTTCTTTTTAATTATGCCTCTATGTAAACATAACTTATTCATTATGTGATTGATACTCACAAAAGTATGTTACTATATATTGAAGTTTCTATATATCAAACTTTTTTCATGAGCCATCAACATTGATACATGGATGTTCCATTATTGTATATATTTCCATTTTTCATCTCATTATAAGCTCTAATTTTCAATCTCAAAATGAAATATTTAAATATTATATGCTTGCTACGTTAAAAAGTGGCAAGTGTGAAGAATGAAATTCAAAAAACACCATTCTGAATGAGATATCTGTAAAACACAACGCAATGACATTCCCATGAAGTTACATGCTAAAGCAGAAACTGTAAATCTGACATATGTAGCCAGCCATAAGCAGCTAAACGAATGTAACAGCACATAAGTAAAAGTAAATAATTTAAATAATTAGCTCATTAATAATATTACCTTACATTTTTCAACGTTCATAATCAACGTTGATCTGAAGTTAACTTTGTAAAATATGAAAGGGCATATATTTATGTAAATCTAAATGCATAATTTAGTATTAAATTTTATTTGGAAATCCAATCCTGGATATAAACTTTTGAGTTTGGTTATAAATATCGATACTTTCAGAGCGGGATTCAAATATTTCCAGAATGTCAACATTTGGCAAAAAATTCAAAGCATAAAAATAATCACTAAAATATCAGTGATATAGTCAAATTAAAGGAAAATATAATAGATATCTAAAAATTTAGGAATATCCAATGGAAATTAAACAAATTACCAAAGAAATGATAAAAACAATTAATTAATATGAATATAAGCACAAGACTGTAAATATAATTTAAAATGTCTGAAAATATTTGCGTTTTAAAATGCAGGAGCCACTACATTGGTTGGCAAGATTAGTAGTAAGCAAGAAACTGGTCCTGCTAACAAATAATTATTTAAATATTAAATTTTTTATCACTTGCTTTGAAATTTTGAATCTTTACTGATTATAAAGTGCCATTGATTGTGACATACAGAATGTGATATATTGCAATTTTGAGAATTTTTTTTTTTTTTTTTTTTTTTTTTTTGTTCCTAAATATGTAAATAGTTATAATTTTCATTGCAATACGAATTGCAATATAGCCAAACTGAAATGATGATTTTGCTATGTCATTATTAGTATTATTGAAAAAGTATTAAAATATATGTTCTAGTACAATATATGTGAAATATGTATATATATTTATTGTTTTTCTTTCCTTGTAATTTCAAACTGATAAAAATGAATGAAAAAATATGTATGTCAGCAATCCTATATCTTGAAAATGTCTTCAGTTATTGTAATTTAAATATCTAAGTAAAACTTCTGTAACAAGTAAAATTATACAAAAAAAAAAAAAAAAAAATCCTGATTTTTGAAATTGTTCATGATGTTGTTAAAAGGTATTTTCTTGATGATGACTATTGCCAGTAATAATAATAGTAATGAAAACATTAACCAGAAAGTGTTATTATTTTTTTTCCCTTTTAATCTTATGTAAACCAACAAGCACAGTTTTTTTTTTCTTTTTTTTAATCCCTGTTATTTTAAGTCAAAATTCATATTTTTATTTTGGAAAAGGAAGAAACACCAATTAAAATTCAGTGATTGAAAATTGGTTTTATTTTTTGTCATTTCTTACATTTTCTTAGAATTGTATAGATTTCAATCTAAATCGATAGCCTAAGGAAGTTTAGGAGAATTTTCAGAAACATTCTGGTGGGAATAGAGTTGATTGACAGGTATACATGTACCTGGAATTTTTTTTTTCTTTCTTTTCAGAGAAAAGACAGGGTTCCCACAGGCCTTGAAAGTCGTTAAGAAGTACTTGAATTTCATTTTCTTTTTCAAGAGCCCTTGAAAGTACTTGAATTTTGTGTAAAATCCTTGAAATTTCCACTCTAGCAAACGCTCGATCAAGGCTAAACCATCTCCACACATACACGCCGTTGTCTAATATAATGCATTTTGTCATAAAATTCTCATTTTATTATCTTGCTTTTGCATATAGTTTCAGCTTACTTGTCTTTTTTGCCAATCTAATACCAGTTTGGTAGACTAGTCATTAATTTCGAGCAGAAAGTGACCAGACCAGAACTCAAACCTAAGAACTTTGGAATAATCATAATGATCCCAATTCCAAATCCTAAACTAATAATATTTTGACTTTTGTAAAAGTTAATTTGGTCAATCCATCAAAAATATATTGTGAAAAAAGGCAAAGTTATTATTCTAATTATAAAAAAAAAAATAATACTAATAAAAGTAGTTACTAAAGTTTTGTGCATATGCTTAGTGTTCTGTGATTTACTAAAGTTTTGTGTATATGCCTAGCATTCTGCGATTTCCCCCCATAGTCCTTGAAAAATTTCAAGTGGGCCTTAAAAAGTACTTGAAAAGTCCTTGAATTTTTTTTTTCTTTTTAAGAGTGGGAACCTTGAAAGAAAGTAACCACTTGCTTTGATCTGTTTAATTGCTTTTCAGGAACAAGGTTTAAATTGAAGGAAACTCCGTCAGCCTTTACATGCATTTTTTAAACTTGTGAATTTATTTAGTCATTTACATACAATGGACTAGTATAGAATATCATATGCAAAGATATTTTATTTACTTGTGCTCACTTCACTTCTTATTTTTTGAGAAAGTAGGGTTTTTTTGCTTTCAACTCTTTGTTGAAAAAAAATGTTGTCTAATTAGAAAATGAAAGGTTTTGTCTTTAAAAGATTTGGAATCTGGAGAGAAGTTGAAAAAGATAGGGCAATAAACAGAGCTCTGCTAGAGATAAATTAGAATATTCCCTATTATTGCTAAATATGATTGTGTGTAATATAAATAATTTATTAATATTGATTACACTGCTCTGCAAAAAAAAAAAAAAAAAAAAAAAAAAAGAAAAATCGAGCTTTGATACTATTTTTGCTGATTCTTATGTAAAATGACCTTCTGAATCCGAATATGACTTCCATTTTGCCCAGTCACCCACCTTTTTCTAGAAACACCACCCTCTTCCTCAATTTCTTTCCCTGTTCGAAAATTTTATGACTGTGAATTTGATTTGAAGAATGAAAAATAATTAATTTAACACCTAAAAACAAAAAAATATAAAGTTAAAAAAAAAAAAAAACATTAATAACAGATTAAAAAAATATAAGATATGTAATGCATAATTTCAGTGGCAAATCCTCCCAAAATTTTTCCCTTGTTGCAAATGTCCATGTTTTACAATTTTCCCACTCTGTAGCCCCTCAGAAAATATTTAATGGTTAAAATAATCCTTCTCCCTCCTAAAAATCAAATTTATAGCCATAAAATCCCTGAAAAATGATAAAAATAGGGGCCATTAAAAAAAAAAAAAAAAAAAAAAAAACAGTGGGTGATAGGGCAAAATGAGGATTCAGGAGGTCATTTTACATAATAATATGCTAAAATGGTGTCAGAGGCAATTTTCATGCCAAGCAGTGTTATTAATTTAATTATCTTAATTTTCTATTAAAAATTATCTTAATCAAACAGATAAAAAAGCAATCATAAAAATTTATTTGGCTTTCACTATTATAATTACCCTTAAAATAAATTTTCAGCTGTATGTATTTTTGAAGTTATTTTTTTAGGAATAGTTCCTTGGAAAACATATAAATGGTGTTCTACTGTAATATGTATATTGTGGAGGTAGCAGTATGTTGCCTTTTTGTGTATTAACCTTCCTTTAATCCCCCCTCTCGGGTTAGGCTTGTCATTCTATATCTTTTTTTTTTTTTTTTTTTGCACATTAAGATTCATTAGTTCGGGACCCACCAATACCTGAACTGTAATTTGAACCCGGCACCTAAAAATCAAAGCACCAACCATTCTGCCACCAGATGATTTTTTTTTTTTTTAAATGATTGTTTTCAGAAATTATTAATGATTTATCTTGAAAAATGAATACAATTTCAAGAATTAGATTTTTTTTTTTTTTTTTTTTTTTAAGAAGCTGGATTTGTTGTTTTTATAAGTTGTTACATATTTGTAAAATTAAATTTATTCTATTGTAAACCTTTGTTTTAATTTCATATTACTCATTAGACTTTGTATTGGTAACTCATATGAGCTGTTGTAATTATGTATATAATGTATATAGACTGATGTACATACATCTTTTGTAACTTATGACAATCAAATGAGGAATGCACAGTATCCTATTTTTCTTATTGTAGTTTATAGTGTAACATTGTGTTACTGTATATTGAAAAATCAATATAAAATTAGCTATTGCAATGAAATTATTCTTTGTATTTAATTTTTTCTCCCATGTATTTAAATAAGCGTGCCTTCAGAAATAAAAAAATTTCTAATGAATATGGAAGTAAATTGTTTAGTTTTTTTTTTTTTAACAGCTGAAATAAAAGCAAATGCTGCTTTAGGAATCTAAACTCTCACATCATTTTAAAAAAAGTTTTTTTTTTTTTTTTTTTTTTTAATTATTATTAAAGGAAAGGAAAGAATTTTAGAATAAGTTAAAGAGAAGAAAAGAATTTTTATCTTTAGGATGACAGGAATATTGTTTTCAGACAAAATAAATCCCTTGAAAATTGTTTTTTTTTTTTTTTTTTTTCTTTCCTTTTTTCTTTCCTTTTTTCTTTTTTTTTCTTTTCCTTTCTTTTCCCTTTTTTTTTTTTTTCTTTTGGCAATAAGTTAAAACATATTAAAAAATATATATATGTCACCATGGCAACTTTTGAGTTTCGGCTGTATAATACAGCATTTTCAGTATTTTTTCATGATTTTATTTTAAAAAAAAGTTTTCAAAATCAGTTTTCTTATCACTTGTTTAGATTATTAGTGTAGCTTAACTGAAAAATTTCATAAATGTTAATTGGAGACAATATGTAATTTTTTGGAATATGAATACAGAAAACTTACCTAACACTCCTACAACTTTTACAAATAGATTACTGGATTATGGTTATTTCTATTAGTTTCCTGGATTTCATTAAAAATCTTCTAATTTTCAGGAAATTTTTTAAAAATCCAAAAATTTAGAAATTTGCCTGTGAAATGTAATAAGCAAAATATGTAGATGATTATCTAGAAATGAAATAATGCCTATTAAATGCATATGTGAAAAATTAACAATAAATCTTAATATATATTTTTGTAAATCCAGATTGTGAACGTAATTAAAAAAAAAAAAAAAAAAAAAAAAAAAAAAACTATTTTCTTCTATTTGTGTTTATTGTACCAGGCAAAATCTGCTTGTGTCATTATTTTAACCTTCTGACCATAGCAACTAGATATAAATTATTTACCGAGCTGTTTTTTTTTTAATACACTTAAAACCTAAATATATTTATTTATAATTTTGTTGCTTGTAATAAAGTATGAAGATTATGTATAATAATCATGTGATTTACCTTCCAATACATAGCTATGTTTTTGATATCAAAATGTTATAACCTTTGATTTAGTACTTAATAAATTAGTACAGTAAGACCCCGCTTAACGCGGGGGATACGTTCTATCAAAGTAGAGCGTAATGCGAAACAGCACTAAACGAAGCTATCTACAATTTTGGGGAATCCCTGTACTGCTGCAAGCAATTTTGGGGAATCCTCGGGTTGAAATAAAAGAGCGCTAAACCGAAACAGTGCTAAATGAAACAGCGTTAAGCGGGGTCTTACTGTACAATGAAAACAATATTACAATTTTACTCTTTTGCTAGGTAAAAAGGTTTGGCAAAGAATCTCTACTATTTCTTTTGCATTTCTTCACTTACCTATTTTCTTTTTCATTTCTTTACTTACCTATTATTATTATTTTTTTTAAGCAATGTTGGCATGTATGCTTAACTTAAGAAGACTCTCAACACATCGTTCTCGGAAGTCAAAGCCAATGTTATTCTATGGAGAATTTTACCCCATCATAACTCATTAACTAATACATATTTTTAAATATCGTTTTCACACTCAAAAAATTCACAAGCGTTTAAACAGGTTGTCGCTTTCTAAAAATAGAATTTTTTAATTTTTAATATTTTATTTTGAAATTATAAAACATGAATTTTCACAATGTGAAATTTTGCATTCTTTTTAGCTTAAAAATGAAATCTTAAAATTTATGAAAAGCAATTTTTAAAAAGCAATAAGTTAGAATTTTCTCAATGTGAAAACGGAATTTTAAAATATATATTAGTTAATGAGTTATAATGGGCCAAAATTCCCCATAGAATGACATTGGCTTCAGCTTTTGGTGATGATGTGTAGAGAGTCACCCTTAACAAAATTTGAATTTTGCCAGAATGAAGTAATGCAGCATATTTGTTATTTAATTTAGACTCTTTATAAAGTAACTTCTCATTTGAAGCAAATACTGGTCATTTTTTAGTCTTTTTATAAAGCATATAGAAGTTTGAAAATTTGCCCCTATACTAATTCTTTCATAGAGGGAAAACAATTTTATGTACTTTATTTTTATGGGGAATAAAATGAATTTGTGTAAATAAGTTTTCTCTTTTTTGATATGTGTAAATATTTATGATCACTGCCTAAGTAATGTGTATTGGAACACTGTGCTATTTATTTAAATTATTATTATTATTATTTTCAATATTTATTTTGTGTCATTTTGAACGTTAATAATTGTATAAATAAAATATATATTGTTTGTTTTGTATCTCCTTTTATATATATTAATGAATTTTTCCATAAGATTATTTACTGTGAATTGTCTCTGTATAAATGTCTTGAATTTCTTTTTTTTTTTTTTTTCCCCGCCTCAACGTATAATTCAAATGTCTGTTTTATAGAAATGGAATTTTCCCCTTTTTTTTTTGTCTGTATGATTTAATGTAAATATTTCTGTTATCTTCTCATCATTTAATCAAATTATTAATGAATAGAAATTTTGTGAATTTTAACTACTTTTAAAATGAAGAACTACTGTCTCAGAGTTATAAAATTATATTAGAATTAATATTTCTTTATCCTTCCATATGTATTAATATATTTTAATTTGCCAAGTCTACTTTATTATTCTGTAAATACCTTGGGTGATTTTTCAGAGCGATTGTTTTTATTATTGTATTATTTTCTGACTTTTAAAGTTTATTGTTATATGAGGCTGTTACTTTCAGTCATTATTAAATTTTAATATTACTAAAGGGAATGGTGGACATTATATATATGTGCATTTTTTTTTTTTTTTTTTTTCTGACTATTTTCTTAGAGTTATAACATTTTGTATAATAGCACTGAAATGCGATATTAAATATATTAAAATTTCTAAAAGTAATTCAAGTAAATAAATATTTATTTATTTGGAAGAAAATTAAATGCTTTTTGCTAATTAGCTTTTAATTCCCACCCCCTTGATTTTTATATTATTACTAATTAATCTGTGCCTGCCCAGTGTTTACTTTTAACATAAGTATATTTAAATTGATTTCTCTTTCCAGTTCAAATTACCAAATATTGGCTTATGTGATATATATGTTTTTTAAATGACATCTTCTGCATCATTATATTTACATGCTTTAGAGTCCAAGTGGCTCCAAGAAATCAAAAAGGACTTGATCTTTTAATTCAAGTTTTATAACCATGTGCATTTATTTATTTATATTTTTAATTCCTTGTAATGTAGTTGAATTCTACATATTTATTATTATTTTCCCCACACATATAAAATTCTGCATAGCAATGAAAAGAATTTATTATAAAAATAGAAATTATTTTGTTTTTATCAAGCTTTGTTTTATAAAGAAATTCTTAAAAATTATAAGTTTATTCAAGCTTTGTTTTCTGTGATGTAGCAACTATATTTATACACTACACTGAAATGATTTTTAAAGATAAGGTATCTCTGTAAATGAGCCAATGAATGAATCTTCCAAAAACATGCAAACCCGGGATAAAATTTTATTTATTTTTTATCTTAATAAATTTTTGCAATAATGATGTAAAATATTACTTTCTTTATTGTGACACACTGTTTTAGCCATGACATCAATTTTCAGTGTTATTTCCAGGATTCTTTGGCTCTTATTATTAACAGCCCTCTTCACTTACCGTCACCAGAAGCCCGAGCGAATGTTATTCTATGGGGAAATTTTCTTTACAAATAACTTTTTAACTAATACATATTTTTAAATTCTGTTTTCCTTTTCACATTCAGAAAATTCCCAACTGTTAAATTGACGGATCTTTTTAAAAATGTATTTTTTTAATTTTTAATATTTTATTCTGAAATTGCAAAAAAAAAAAAAAAAAAATTCACATATTGAAAATTCGTATTTTGCAGCTTCAAAATAAAATATAAAAAATTAAAAAAATAATTTTTTAAAAAACGCCTGTCAATTTAACAGCTGAGAATTTTCAGAATGTGAAAACGGAATTTAAAAATATGTATTAGTTAATAAGTTATTTGTAAAGAAAAATTTCCCATAGAATAACATTAGTTTCGGCTTCCAGCGGCGGTGAGTGAAGAGGGTCCTTAAGAAGATAGCTTAACAATATAGTATATTGTTATTATATTTGGATATTTCTTTATGGATTCATTGATAAGTTATTTATATATATTTTTTAATATTTCTGTTTAATTTCGGCATTCGAATATAAAAGTAATTTTAAAAATAAACTTATCAATAAATTCACAAAGTAATAGTAAAACATCTTTAGAGTAACTTTAAAAATTAAAATAATAAAGCCACAAAATATAGCCACGAATTTTTATTATAAATCATCTTTAGAGTATATTGTTAACCCTATAATGTTGTAAAATTGAGGGAAAAAATTAAAAATATAATAAAAAAATATTTCCAAAGTTTAAAATTTTGAATTGAAATTGTTTTTGAGATAAACGATTTATAATGTCCATCATCCTCTTAAGTACCTAATAAAGATAAAAATCAACAATTATATATTACAAATATGTTTTTTATCCTTCAGATTGCTTTCATGGCAATATTTATTTACTTATTTTATATGCTATAATAATATTGGGAGAAGTATTTATTAATTTTATATGCTTTGATAATATTTATAGAAATGCATATACAGTAGAGCGCCGTTTATCTGGATCGGTCGGGACTGAGGCCGATCCGATTAGCAAAAATTCTGGATAATTGGACAACTTATAAAACGGCCAAGTCAGTGTATTTTAGGTAACTTCCCTTCACACTTTTTCCAGGCTTAGGACTGGCAATTGTAGTAAAGCCTATTTAGCATATTACAGATGGCATGTTTAGAAGTTAATTTTTTAACTTTTTAAAATTTTATTTTCTTTAAAAATGCTACAAATTTTTACATAAAAGCTCGCATAGAAATTACATAGTAGAGCACCCATTGTGCTAATTCAGTGAAGAGGCCAGTCAAAAGAAAATGAATCGGGAAACACATTCCTACCCTCACCAATTCTTGGAAAAAGAAAATTCCTAATCCTTTCATTCAGCCCTTTCCACTCTCCCCCCTCATTGAAACTGGGCGGGGGACAAAAGAAGAGATTTCGACCGTCTTCGAGAATCTAAAAATAAAAACTGATTTTCGTGGGGATTATTATTATTATTATTTTTTTTTTTTTTGGGGGGGGGGGGGGGAGACTGGGAAAGAGAAAAAATGTTTCTTGATCAATCCGGTTAATCGACGCTCTACTGTATATGTATATACACAATAAAACCTCAATTATCCCATCCAAAGTAATTGAGATCAACTATCTTTCGGAAAATCAAAATATTTGGATAATCGAGAATGCATCAATTTTAAGATTAAGAACAAATATATGCTGAGTTTCTTATTATGGTAAAAGTGTTTAGTAAAAATAAAACAATAGCAAAATAGAAACAAAAATAAATTGCCTGAATTTTAATTTTGAAGTTAAATACTTTTATATATTTCACGAGGGTTTGATAAAAGTTTTGTTTTTCAGACACAAAGAATGTCTGTGAGATTTGCATAGAAGAAGTATGATAGGGAAAAAAAAAAAAAAAACTTTAAAAATGGATTTTGGTTAATTGAGAGTTTTGGATAATAGAGGTTCTACTGTATACATATAATTCTTTCTTTTTCTTTTCTTTTTTTTCTATTGTTTGGTATTTATTTTCTCTTTCTTTCATGTTATATGGAAATGTTCATTATATAGAAATTATAAGTTTTTCCATTAGTAAATAAGTCTATATTTTAAGAGACAGTGTTTTAAAAGAAACCAGATATGTTTATAATATAAACTATGCAAAAATAAACTGTTCCTAATAGAGATAACTTTTCCCCGCATAAATTTGTGTTTAAATTTTAATAAAAGTTAAATATGACTAATACTGGCATATTCTTTGGAATATTGCTAGCTAAAAGTGCAATTATGTTTTCATTACAGTCAGAATTTGTGGGTCACCAACAGCTTCCTTAGAAGAAATATGTAAATTCAGAGTAAAAGATTAATTTAAAAAAATTGAATGATTGTGTATTCATTTATTATAAATTCAGCATCTAATATATATACATTTGTTTAATATTACAATTAAGATTATAGATTATTTTGAAATAGTCAAGTGATACCAAAGAAAAGTTACTACAAAAAATTAATTTTAATTCTAGGCAACTTAATTAATTTTAACTAATCTTAAAATAACCAAAAATAATAGACAATTGTTTTTGTTCCAAGATTAAACTTACTTTAACAAATCTTTTTTATTGTCCAAATTTTCTCTTAAAGTACCAGAAAATTCTCTTAAGTGAAAGAAATTTTACCATTGTTGGTTCAGGTTTCTTTTTTACTTTGTTCTCTTTACTTAATTAGTTTACAAAAATAAATAAAAAAAATTCCTAAAATTTACTTATTCGTGCATGTATTATATCTTTAATTTTCATAAGATATTTAAATTTAACAATAGGAAAATCTAAATATTTTTTTAAAAATTAATTTAGATAATTATGTAAGCAATTTTGCATTACTAAAGAAATTAATTATATCAACCTTGTGTTACATTTTTTTAAAAAACTTATTTAATTATATTTTTCTGAAGCTGTATTATACAATTTAAATGAAAACCTAAAAGAAGATTCAGTACAAATATAAGATGCTATCGAAAAGTTCCCAGACTTGATGAAAAACCAAGTTTTGTTTGAACTTATCTAATGTTAGCCATAACCTTCTTCAAAATGGTTGATTTGTGAACATACACAACATTATCATAATTTTTTCCACCCATCGAAAGTAGTCTTAAGTACATTATCCTGAAAACTTTCATACTGCTTGTGATTTTCATTGTATTTTTTTTTTTTTTTATACAGTTGCAAAACTTCATCTTTTCAGTTTAATTTCCAATTTTAAAAATAATGCAAAACTATAGGAGCTAGATATAGTTAATAAGGTCAGTGGGAAACAATAACCATGTTGTTATAAGCTAAAAACTTTTGTTGTTTTTAAGGCGACTTGATGTTGGGGCATTCCCAACAAAAAATATGTATATATACTGCACCAACTATTGTTTTCATTGGGCTTTCTGTGTGCCAACAGTTATAAATGGAAGTTGCGTGAATGGATGGTTCGAACATTGGTAAACCGTTAAGTTACACAAAGGTTAAAAATGAAGCCATTATATGCAAATTTAAGACATAAAAGTGTTTTTTTTATAGTGAGCCAACCATAGCTACTTAGTGGAGAAAATGTTGAAAAAGGCGACAAAAATTGTGCAGTTGTGCTGACCTATATTCCAACAATTCATGTTTGTAAGGTTGTCATGATAAAGAAGGCAGTCCCCATCATGTGAAAGTTCAAGTCATTTTCATAGTACATATCCTCTCAAATGCTTCAGAACATCATAATAACAGTCAGAATAAAATGTAACATTAGGATAAACATATTTTTTTATTTTAAATTTTCATTTGTTTTGCTGGTGATTGCTTGCCAGTTTCAAATAAATGGCATTCCACCTAGAAATAAGAGTGCTATTCATAAACTGTTATCCTATTTAACCCCTTAACATGCACTGTCCTCGCTGCGAGGACGCAAAATTTAAGATCCAGCTGCAAAAATTCATCCTGGAAATTTTTTAGCAAAAATTTGCGTTTATAACATAGCAGAAAAGGCCGGTTTTTTAACCTTAAAATTTAAAATTTCTTTTAGTTTAATTTAGTTCATGAATTCCTGTGGCAGTATAATTTAAATGATCCGAATTGTCTTGTGCTGCAAAGGGTTAAAGCTTCATCACCAAAAGTCGTACAAAGTAGTTTAAGAGGATCAGCTACAGATTTAAGGAGGTTTTGCACATAATTTGATGCACACATGTTGCTCGATTTCCCCCCACCTCCTCCTGTCAGTTGCTAAAATTATATAGTCTACAACATGAAGTAAAAACATAAAAAATCATTGAAAAAAATTGTGTGCTCACACCTTGAAGCCAAGCAATGAAACAAGTAAAGTAGGGTAGGAACTAGGATTTAGACCTGTTTTACCCTCTGCATGGACAGACAGTCACAATGATAGCTGTCTGGGAACTTTCTGATAGTACCTTGTGATATTTCATGATTGTTTATATTAATTTTTGGAAGAGTAAGATATATCCACACCAGGATTCTGGCCTGCACAACTCTGCTCATGTAAAAGGTGGAAATTTCAGTTTTTCATCTGTTCTGTGAATACAGAATCAGTTCTATGAATTTAATTTTGTTTATTTAAACTCCTTAATTGCTAGATGGCTATGAGTAATTAGAATAGTGCTGAGACAATAAACCCCTGGTTCGAATCCTTGTCTGATTAAAAAAATAATTCAGTTAATCTATCACAAATATCTGTAGCATACTTGGTTGAAGTTATTATCCTGTTATTTTAGTTAGGTGCAATTTATTACCTCTATAAAATGTCTTCATCACTGTCTTTTGAAAAGTGAACTAAATGAAATGTCATTGCATATTATTTGAAAAGAATGATTTTTTTTTTTTTTTTTTTTTCTGTAACAATTCTCATTAGTTGTAAATCATGTTTATTAAAGTATTATATTAAAAGTATTAAGAAATATATAATTTATCTTTTAGCTAGTCTGGTGTGTAAATATGTAAAACTGTTAATGAATTTTTGAATGACCTGTGATAAAATGCATTCAAAATGATAGCAGTCATAAAAAACGAAATTTGTACAAGAGAGAATTTTTAATGGGTTTTAAATTTTTTACAAAACCTTTGTAATTGCATACATTTTCTCATGTAATCATCGAAATTATTTTTACTGAATGTAATAAATATATTGTAAAAAGCAACGATGGTTATGCTTTTAATAAACTGAAAAGTTGTATTTTTCATGGACTGTTTCATTATTTTTCTCTTAAAATGTTTATTATTTAGATACATTTCTTACAAAAACTTTTGCTCCTCCATCAAGTCAGAGGTTGTTCCAGGCAAAAATTGGGCCTTTTCATTGCCCTTTTACAAAATTTTATACTATAAAAAGGGCCCCTTCATAAAAATCAAATTTTAAAAAAGTGTCCTTTCCCAAAAATCAGATCTAGAAAAAAGGGCTCCTTCACAAAATTCAAATTCATAAAAATGGCCCCCTTTTTATAAAAATAATCTTTTTATAATTTTTTTTTATGTTTTCAGTATTATTTTTAATATTTTGGCTCAGTTGAACTCTCTTAACTTAATATCAAATATGGTATAGAATGATTGTTTCCCCCCACAAAAACAAATTTTGCAAAATATTTTATTTTCCATAAAAATATAGGAAAATTTCACAAAAATGAGCTCAAAAAATTAACCTGGATCGATCTTTACAAATACATTTTTACTTTTTTCTATACACATAAAAAGAGAATATTAAATTTGTGAAAATTTTACTTCTGTTTTTTGGTGATTTACAGATTTTTAGAAAATATCTGTATATATCAAAATTTTGCCGACTTTATATCTTATGAACCAATAAACAGAATTTAATCAAACTGGATATATAGTTGGACCTTCACTTAAATTGGTACTGATTAGATTTGGGGATCAATTGTGCAACAAGTGGTGATGTCGTCCCATTTTTTTATAACCTTTAATATGACAGTGTAAGACAAATTTTTGTAAAAATAAGTATGAGAATTATTTTTAACTCCCTTTTTGGGGTGAGGTGTAAATTTTTAGTGTGAGTATTTTTCAAAAGAACTTGTTAATATTTTTAAAACAAATAGTTGAACCATAGATCTATAATGATTTAAAACAAACCTTCACATTACACATTCAAACAACATTAGACCTTCATTTAAATCAGTACTGATTATATTTGGGGATCAATTGCTCAACAAGTGGTGTATCCCATTTTCTCATAACTTTTAACATGACGTGTGTGACAATTTTTTGTAAAAATAAATATGAGAATCATTTTTAACTCCCCTTTTGAGGTGGGGTGTAGATTTTCAATATGAGTATTTTTCAAAAGAGCTTGTTAATATTTTTAAAACAAATAGTTGAACCATAGTTCTACAATGATTTAAAACAAACCTTCACATTACACATTCAAACAACATTAGACCTCCACTTAAATTGGTACTGATTACACTTGGGTATTAATTGCTCAACAAGTGGTTTTATCATCCCATTTTTTCATAACTTTTAATATGGCAATGGTAAGATAAATTTTTGTAAAAATAAATATGAGAATTATTAGCTTTTCAGTGTGAAAATAAATATATATCCCATTTTGGGGTGGGGTGTAAATTTTCAATATGAGTATTTTTCAAAAAAAAAAACTTGTTAATATCTTTAAAATAAATAGTTGAATCATAGATCTATAATGATTTAAAACAAATGTATAGTTTTTTTTTTTTTTCATTTTTAATAATACAGTTGAACCTCATTAATGTGAACACTGTTAACATGAATTACTTTTAACACAAACTGTGTCCACAGTCCCCGTCAAAATGAGATTAGTTACTGATAGCATGAACTACTGATAACATGTAAAAAAAAAATTATTCTCCTTGAGATTCACGATAACAAGGTTCGACTGTGTATATACAATAAAATCAAAATGTGTTTTTAATCATACAATACACTAAAAATATTAAGCAATACAAATAACTTATAACAAATTTACTTATCAACCAAAAATTGTAGAGCAGAAACTGAAGTAAAATTTAATCCCAAAACATAGGAAAGAGGAATTAGACTATCGAAAATGCTTTACAGCTTGAGACATACATGCAGGTTCACAGCATGCTTTTATAAGACCTCAACTTTCATAAATTTATTGGCTATGCAGCCAAAAGACGAATATCGACTATAAAATTTAAAATTAAAATTCGAATATCTCTCATTATGAATTTCAAATAAGATTAATGTTTTCAATTCTTAAAACTGAATTCCAATAGACATTAAATTCAAATAATATCAATTGAACACGCATTTAAATTCAATTAGAATTAAATTTAAATCTATTCACCCCTTCTGCCGGAATCCGGGAAGGAAATCTAACGACGATGGCACAGACGAGTATTGCTTATACGAATAATTTTAATGTGGACATGACTTATCACTTACTTTATGTAAGTGTTATGAATAGATTTAACAAATTCCGAATCATATTATATTATATTGAATATATTTGAATTAAGATGAATAGAGAGGCCAAGCACCTCTCACTACAGAATTATCGAATGCACACTGGCAGTCAAACTGCCCAGAGGAGTCCAAAAAAGTTTTAGTCCTGCGCAAGATTGAATTGAAAAGAAAATAAAAGTCATTCATTTATTTTTAAAGAAAAGCATACTTATTTAATTTTAAGTTAATATATACCTTACATAAGCTTTTCATCGTTTTGGCTGATTAATTTCAGTCGCAATCGCGACCATCCTCAGAGCCATGACAATCGTTTACGTCCTTCTGTTTATAGTTCGGTGGTTTGCTGTGGCTGTTATTTCGCTTCACTTCATATTCCTCCAAGATGTGTTGCCATGCAGTAGGGATGATGGAATGTTCTCTATTGTTTACAGTGTTGGGGTTAGTAATAATTTCAAGTGCCTCCCGTTTTAGAGCATAATTATGGTTATTGTAAGATGCTATTTTTTGGATGTTATAATGGAGTTAATGTTTATGGGGTTATTATTGTGGGTAGTGGAGAAAGCGGTAGAGGTTTTTCCTAATTTAAGGTCTGCACGGTGTTCTTTTTCTCTATCGGTGATTTTTCGCTTGGTCATCCCAATGTAGCAGGCGTTTTTACCGTTGATATGTTCGAAGTTGATTTTATAAATCCCGGAGGTGGAGTTTGGTGGAATGGGGTCTTTTTCGTTTCGGATATGTTGAAAAATGTTTTTGTCTGGTTTTATTGGAATGTTTAGGTTATTATTTTTAGCTTCATTTTTTATTTTAATGCTGGCGCCTTTACAAAATGGGATTGCAGTGGTGAAAATAGGTTTAGTTTTTTGGGCATTATTGATTTTGTTTAAGGATTTGAGGCGTTTTTTGTATAATTTATTTATAAGAGTTTTGGAGTAATTTGCTTTAGTGGCGATTTTTTTGATATTGTTAAGTTCTGTATTTAGTAATTGTTTGTTGGAGCAGATTAAAATAGCGCGATTGATGTAAGATTGAATGGCAGATAATTTGTAACTGAGGGGGTTTTTACAATTTCTGTTTATAATTTCAGTGTTAGTTGTGGGTTTTCTGTAAACTGTAGTGTCAATAGTGTTATTAGGGTTTTTTATTATTTTTATGTCAAGAAAGTTGAGAGTATTGTCAGTTTCTTTTTCGATGGTGAATTTAATATTATTATCCAGGTTATTAAGGTTAGTTAGAAGGTTATCTGGGTTTTCGGTGTCGGGTATAATGGCAAATATGTCGTCAACGTATTGAGTCCAAAGTTTACAATTTTTGATAATATGGTTGGCTGAGTTTTCAATAAGGCGGAGTTTCAATTCTGCAATGATACCGGAGATAGGGGACCCCATGGGGACACCTTGAGTTTGATGGTAAGTATTATTGTCAAAGTTAAAGTATGATTCATTAAGGAGTAGGTTATTTGCTCTGATTAAAGTTTCGCTGATTTTGTTATCTCCAAACATGGTGGTTATTTTAGTGTTAATTATTGTAGTGATTTCTGGGATATTGATGGATGGGTAGAGATCTTTTACGTCAAAGCTAACTAATTTATCAGTATAATTTATTTTAGTGTTACGAAGTTTATCTAGAAATAGTTCATTTGAGTTTATTGAGTGGTTAGATGGAGGGAGAAGTGCAGTGTAAATGTTTTTCATGTATTTTTCGAGTTGGTATGTTGGGCCTTCGGATTTATTTACTATTGGGCGGAGAGAGGGAGGGTTTTTGTGATCTTTATATTTTGCAAAGAGGCGAGGTATAGTAGAAGCATGGTTATTAAAGGTTGGTTTATTATTGTTGGGCCATTGGCCAGTTTTTATAAGATCTTTTGTTTTATTTATGAGCTTATTAAGAGGTGACGGTTGGATTTTTATAGCTTTTAGTTTTTCTATTGTTTCATGCATCATTTCGTTATATTGTGTACGGTTCATAATGGTGATAAGATTTGTTTTGTCAGACATAAGGAAAGTTAGGTTACGATTGTTTTTTAAGTTTTTCAGGCATTTGATGTCTTCAGAGTGATCATAAGTTTTATTTAATTTAGAGATGGATTTTATAGCGGTGTTCCGGATTGTTTGTTGTTTAAAAGCAGGAATGTGGTCAATGGCTGTTTCTATGTGGGCTATGGTGTCTTTTAAGTTTGGTTTGTCATTTAGAATAAATTTAGCACCTAATTTTAGAAGGGAATCTTGGTGCGAGTTGAGTTCAAATGTAGAAAGATTATTATATGGATGGGAGGTAGGGGTATGGGTTTTTATAAGATTAGGGTTTTCTTTTAGGATTAAGTTATGTAGTTTTTTCTGGTGTCGTTTTTGTATAGTATTTTGTTCAATATCTGCGAAATGGTTAATTTTGTTGGTTAAGTGGTTGAAGTCATCGGGGTTAGTTTTCAATTTTAGATCGCGTGTGAGTTTATTGTTTTCTATTTTTAATTTGAAGATGAGGATGGATTTTTGTTTAATAATTTTCTTTAAAAATGAAATTTCAAACTGTTTGGCAAGGTGTTTATAGTGTTTATTTATGAAGTTTGATTTTGTTTTTATAAAGTTAGGTACAGTTTTAAAGTGTAAGCAATCTTCAAGAAAGGTTTTATGGTTATTTTCGCGTGTGAGTTTTTTGGTGTTATTTTTTAGGCTATTGTATAGGGTAGATAGGGACATTATTAGAAGACCGGGAGGCTTAGAAGTGACGTGAAACTTGATAGAATGTGCAATATGCCGAAATTAGTTATGAAAGTGAAGCGGGGGGTCAATATTGACCAAAAATAGAATTATTCTAAATATTATAAGCGTTTAAGATTTGTATATATAACATTCAAACGAGAGGATATAATTTTTAACCCTTTTAAAATGTTTTTAGCTTTACATTTTTAACGTTTTTAACTATTTACCACAATCTTTTAAAAACTTTTATGTAATTTATATTTATACTTGTGATAATTTTTTCCTTTTTCTTTTTCCTCTCGTTTGAATGTTATATATACAAATCTTAAACGCTTATAATACTTAGAATAATTCTATTTTTGGTCAATATTGACCCCCCGCTTCACTTTCATAACTAATTTCGGCATATTGCACATTCTATCAAGTTTCACGTCACTTCTAAGCCTCCCGGTCTTCTAATAATGTCCCTATCTACCCTATACAATAGCCTAAAAAATAACACCAAAAACTCACACGCGAAAATAACCATAAAACCTTTCTTGAAGATTGCTTACACTTTAAAACTGTACCTAACTTTATAAAAACAAAATCAAACTTCATAAATAAACACTATAAACACCTTGCCAAACAGTTTGAAATTTCAATTTTAAAGAAAATTATTAAACAAAAATCCATCCTCATCTTCAAATTAAAAATAGAAAACAATAAACTCACACGCGATCTAAAATTGAAAACTAACCCCGATGACTTCAACCACTTAACCAACAAAATTAACCATTTCGCAGATATTGAACAAAATACTATACAAAAACGACACCAGAAAAAACTACATAACTTAATCCTAAAAGAAAACCCTAATCTTATAAAAACCCATACCCCTACCTCCCATCCATATAATAATCTTTCTACATTTGAACTCAACTCGCACCAAGATTCCCTTCTAAAATTAGGCGCTAAATTTAT
The DNA here is from genome assembly GCA_963930645.1 of Salticus scenicus. Lineage (NCBI taxonomy): Eukaryota > Metazoa > Arthropoda > Arachnida > Araneae > Salticidae > Salticus > Salticus scenicus. The sequence continues at coordinate 189,774,957 of OZ005658.1, forward strand.
TCTAAATGACAAACCAAACTTAAAAGACACCATAGCCCACATAGAAACAGCCATTGACCACATTCCTGCTTTTAAACAACAAACAATCCGGAACACCGCTATAAAATCCATCTCTAAATTAAATAAAACTTATGATCACTCTGAAGACATCAAATGCCTGAAAAACTTAAAAAACAATCGTAACCTAACTTTCCTTATGTCTGACAAAACAAATCTTATCACTATTATGAACCGTACACAATATAACGAAATGATGCATGAAACAATAGAAAAACTAAAAGCTATAAAAATCCAACCGTCACCTCTTAATAAGCTCATAAATAAAACAAAAGATCTTATAAAAACTGGCCAATGGCCCAACAATAATAAACCAACCTTTAATAACCATGCTTCTACTATACCTCGCCTCTTTGCAAAATATAAAGATCACAAAAACCCTCCCTCTCTCCGCCCAATAGTAAATAAATCCGAAGGCCCAACATACCAACTCGAAAAATACATGAAAAACATTTACACTGCACTTCTCCCTCCATCTAACCACTCAATAAACTCAAATGAACTATTTCTAGATAAACTTCGTAACACTAATATAAATTATACTGATAAATTAGTTAGCTTTGACGTAAAAGATCTCTACCCATCCATCAATATTCCAGAAATCACTACAATAATTAACACTAAAATAACCACCATGTTTGGAGATAACAAAATCAGCGAAACTTTAATCAGAGCAAATAACCTACTCCTTAATGAATCATACTTTAACTTTGACAATAATACTTACCATCAAACTCAAGGTGTCCCCATGGGGTCCCCTATCTCCGGTATCATTGCAGAATTGAAACTCCGCCTTATTGAAAACTCAGCCAACCATATTATCAAAAATTGTAAACTTTGGACTCGATACGTTGACGACATATTTGCCATTATACCCGACACCGAAAACCCAGATAACCTTCTAACTAACCTTATTAACCTGGATAATAATATTAAATTCACCATCGAAAAAGAAACTGACAATACTCTCAACTTTCTTGACATAAAAATAATAAAAAACCCTAATAACACTATTGACACTACAGTTTACAGAAAACCCACAACTAACACTGAAATTATAAACAGAAATTGTAAAACCCCCCTCAGTTACAAATTATCTGCCATTCAATCTTACATCAATCGCGCTATTTTAATCTGCTCCAACAAACAATTACTAAATACAGAACTTAACAATATCAAAAAAATCGCCACTAAAGCAAATTACTCCAAAACTCTTATAAATAAATTATACAAAAAACGCCTCAAATCCTTAAACAAAATCAATAATGCCCAAAAAACTAAACCTATTTTCACCACTGCAATCCCATTTTGTAAAGGCGCCAGCATTAAAATAAAAAATGAAGCTAAAAATAATAACCTAAACATTCCAATAAAACCAGACAAAAACATTTTTCAACATATCCGAAACGAAAAAGACCCCATTCCACCAAACTCCACCTCCGGGATTTATAAAATCAACTTCGAACATATCAACGGTAAAAACGCCTGCTACATTGGGATGACCAAGCGAAAAATCACCGATAGAGAAAAAGAACACCGTGCAGACCTTAAATTAGGAAAAACCTCTACCGCTTTCTCCACTACCCACAATAATAACCCCATAAACATTAACTCCATTATAACATCCAAAAAATAGCATCTTACAATAACCATAATTATGCTCTAAAACGGGAGGCACTTGAAATTATTACTAACCCCAACACTGTAAACAATAGAGAACATTCCATCATCCCTACTGCATGGCAACACATCTTGGAGGAATATGAAGTGAAGCGAAATAACAGCCACAGCAAACCGCTGAACTATAAACAGAAGGACGTAAACGATTGTCATGGCTCTGAGGATGGTCGCGATTGCGACTGAAATTAATCAGCCAAAACGATGAAAAGCTTATGTAAGGTATATATTAACTTAAAATTAAATAAAAGTCATTGTTTGGTGCTGCCATCTCTGTTCATTGGCGAT